>LVTN01000214.1:134676-211393 GCA_001649415.1 Musa itinerans | reverse complement strand
CGTCCAATATCCTGACGTGATCTTCTCCGGCGACAACGTCAATTCCTCCTGCATCAACTGTCTAATCCTGATCGAGTAGACCTGCATCACTCAAAATGCAGTTAAACGTCTAAACACAATCAATTAGTTTCATCATCAAAATCCGAGATTCAACACCTAGAATATGGTAACTACCTAGATAACTACTATGAATCAATTCTCAACACTCCCCCTTGATTCATAGTTACATACACCGATTTGCGACATGAAATAAACATGCTTTTGAACTGGAAGTGACTTGGTAAGAATATTCGTAACTTGTTCATATGTTCCATAATACTTTATTGTTATTGCTCTATTTGCCACAAGATCCCGGATAAAATGATAGCATATCTCTATATGCTTCGTTCTTTCATGAAATGTTGGATTTTTCATCATTGCAATTGTAGCTTTGTTGTCACAAAATATTTCTGTTGCTTCTTTTTGTTCTTGATGAAGATCTTCAAGAAGTCTTCTAAGCCATATTGCTTGACAAGTTGCTGATGTTGTAGCTACATATTCTGCTTTCGATGTCGATAATACAGTTGTTGCTTGCTTTTTTGAACTCCAAGATATAGCTCCTGATCCGAGGCTAAAAATATTGTCTGAAGTACTCTTTCTATCATCTAAAGCTCCTGCTCAATCAATATAAGTGAAACTAAATAATTTATATTTAAAATTATGAGAATACCAAATACCATAATCTGTAATTCTAGTAATATAACGCAGAATTCTTTTAACAGCTCCGAGATGATGTTTGCTTGGGCTATGCATAAACTTGGATACTACACCAATATATAATGTAATATTTGGTCGAGTATGAGTTAGATAAATCAAACCTCCAACCAAACTTCTGTAGTATCTTGCATTTGTCAAATATGTACCATCTTCAAGTTTCAAATTCTCATTTACATTCATGGGTGTTGTTGTAGCTTTGCAATTAATCATGTTAGATTTTTTAAGTAGATCCATTGCATACTTTCTTTGTGAAATAAAAATTCTATCTGATCATTGCTTCACTTCCAACCAAAGAAAATAATGTAGCAAACATAGATCTGACATTTCAAACTTATTCATCATATACTTTTTAAATTCTGCTACAAAAGAGTTAGAAGAACCCATATATATAATATCATCAACATAAAGGTAAACCATTAGAATATTATGTTTACCTTCATTCTAAATAAAGAGTAGGTTCGTTATTGCCCCTCTTAAATCCATTTTGATGAAAATAATAATCAATTTTACTATATCATGCCCTTAGAGCTTGTTTAAAACCATAAAGAGCTTTCTTTAGCTTATACACATTTTCTTCATGTCCTTTAACAAAAAAACCTTCAGGCTGAGTAACAAAAACCTCTTCGTATAAATCTTCATTTAAAAACGTAGATTTCATATCAAATTGATAAACATCAAGTGAGCAGATAAAGCTAAGAAAGTTCTCACGGTTTCGAATTTAGCAATTGGAGAAAAAGTATCATCAAAATTAATATCTTATTGTTGTGAATATCTTTTTGCTATAAGTCGAGCCTTATGCTTTTGGATACTTCCATCTGCATTAAACTTTATTTTGAACACCCATTTTAATCCAATAGCTTTTTTTTTTCGGTAAATTTATTAGCTCTAAAGTTTTATTCTTCTCAATTGATTTGATTTCCTCCTTCATTGCTTTATGTCATTCTTCTTTTTCAACTGTTTTCTCAAAAGTTATAGAATCTGAAATAAATAAAGTAAATGTTGAGTCATAAATTTTATTAGTGATCAGAATTTATTAGAGCAGGATCTGTCATTTGAACTTATTAGAGCAGGATCTGTCATTTGATTCTATTGAGTGTCTAGTTCTGTTGGAATCTAAATTTGTGTTCCACCTTTATTGGTCTCCAATTTCAACTTGTCCTTTCATCAAACACAACATTTCTATTAATAATAACTTTATCACTAATATGATTATATAATCGATATACTTTGGATTGTAAGAAATAATCAATTAAGATGTATTTTTTAAATTTTTCATGAAGCTTGTGATGGTTTTATAAATTCACAAAAGCATAAGCAATACAATAAAAAATTCTTAGATGACTTACACTTGGTTTTATATCATACTAAGCCTCAAACGAAGTTTGATTCATAATAGCCTTTGTTGGTAAAATATTCAACAAATAAGCTGCTGTTGCAATTGCTTCTACCCAAAAATGATTTGGGAGGTGTTTTTCTTTAAGCAAACTTCTTATCATTTCAATGACAGTTCAATTCTTGCATTCAGCTACACCATTTTGCTCCGATGTATATGGTACTGTCAATTCTTTGTAAATACTATTTTCTTCATAAAAAGAATTAAACTCATTAGATAAAAATTCATTACCTCTATCTGTTCGAAGTGTCTTTATGCATATACCAATTTGCCTTGCTACAAGTGCCTTGAATTTTTAAAAATTATCAAATATTTCATATTTTAGTTCTAGAAAATATACCTAACTCATGCGATTATAATCATCGGTAAATAATAGAAAATATTGACTTCCACTAAATGATTTTGTATTCATAAGTCAGCATGAATTAATTCAAGACAATTAGATGCTTTCAATACTTTTCCAACAAGAAATGGTTTTTTACTTTGTTTGCCATAAATGCATCATTCATATATATCAAGTGTATTTAATTTTGGACAATCCGAAAATCATTTCTTTTTTATTTAACAACCTAAACCCTTAATGTTAAGGTGTCTATATCTTAAATACTACAAATTAGACTTATTCTTTTGAGTTGCAACAAGAGTATGCTTTTCAATATTTGAAACATCAAGTGGAAACATCTTATTTTGTGTCATGCAAACATTTGTCATAGTCAAACCAGATTTTTTATCTTTAATAGTGCATGAACCATCATCAAGTATAACTGAATATCTATCATTTATCAATTGTCTAGCACTCAACAAGTTATATGATAAAGTATGAATAAAGAAAACATTATCAAAGTATTTTACCTTCAATTGATTTGTCTTTACCTCAATTGTTCATTTCCCTTCCACTTGGATTTGTTTGTTATCTCCAAGTCTAACTTTCAACTTATGAGGTTTATCAATATCTCTAAACATTGATTTTATGCTTGACATATGATTAGAACATCCACTATCCAGAAACCAAATATCATTTGAGATATCATGAACTTGTGAATAAGTCATAAACAACTTACTTTTTTCTTCATTTTTCTTCACATAGCTTGCTTGCTTTTCTCTTTTCCAACAATCTACCTTGACCAAACTTTTTACAATAGTGATATTGAATTCTACTCTTATAATTTTTGTGATCATAATTTGATTGCTTTTGTTCATCATGCCCATTAAATTATCATCTTCTTCTTCCTCTTTCATTTCCTCTACCACGAAATCCTCCTCTGCCACATCCTCTTTCTATTGATTTTTTATCTTTTTTTAAAGTAGAAGACTCCCCCTTTAACTTGAAATGTTTTTTCTTTACTTTTCTTAAGTGACATGTTCAACCTTGCTTCATGTGCTTACAAGGAACCCATTAGTTCATCTAATAAAAATATAGATAAATCTTGACTCCTCAATTGCGGCAACAACATGATCAAATTTTTGAGTTAAACTTCTCAAAACTTTTACAACAATTATATGATCAGAAAGATGTCCACCAAAAGATTTCATTTGACTAACAATTTCAGTCACTCGAGAAAAAAATTCTTGTACCGATTCATTATTTTTCATGAATAAAATTTTAAACTCACGACGAATGGTTTGAAGTTTTACCATAATCACCCTTGATGAGCCTTGAAATTCATTTTGAAGTATCAACCAAGTTTGCTTTGAGGTTGTTACTACTGCAATTCTTGAGAAAATTATCTCATGTACAGCTTGTTGAATGAAGAACAATGTCATTGAGTCATTCTTTCTATTTTCTCTCAACCTGATTTCTTCATGTGGATATGCATATCCATTCTTTATCAAGTCCCAAATATCTTGAGACTTGAATAGAGTCTTCATCTTAATACTCCAAAATTCATAGCATTTGCCCGATAAGATGAGAATAAGGGGTTGCGACATGGAATTATCATTGAAAGTTATAATGCCCAGTTCATATTGAAACTTAGCTATGATATAACAAATGTTGGGGATGGAAGAATAAGGAAATGATAAAAACAGAATACTATGATGCAATTACAAAGAATCATTTCGATCGATAAAACCGTTGTAGTATTTAAATAAGAGGTAAGACAAGAACACTTACAAGATATTTTCAAGTGCACACTCACTGTGTTACTTCATGAACTATGGTCATATTTATATGACCTAGTGATAACTACCTCACTCCACTATGTCACCCATGATTGAGTTAAGTGTAGGAACTACCATATAATTTCTAGATCATGAGTCATTTTTTAAAATATACCTATAATTACTTAAAACGGTAATTATCTATATAATTACTATGAATCAATTCTCAACAATTATACAATATATGAACACTTCGAACGTATGTTACTATCTCTCTTGTTTCAGAAAACTCTATATAATATCCTCATATCTTTTGATATGAGTTAAAGTGCAATGATTATTTCTTGAAGATTTTAGGTGTATTAATAGTCCTAATGATAAATTTGGTGGTCGTTGCTTTTTAAACTCTTCTTTGTGTAATCATCGGACTAAGATTCACTTGGTTCAACAATCGACTTAGTAATTTCTATATTTTAGTTTGACTTGATCATATTTTTTCCAACTATACTTAGATTAATATTATTAGTAATTCAAATATTAAGTATATGCTTAGAAATCTTTCTAATCATTGCCCCATCCTTGTATAAATTGCTAAGGTTTTCACTTTCTCTAACAAGTTGTTTAAATTTTATTATTTTTGGATTGAATATACAGATGTCTATAATATTGTTTCAAGCTCATAGAATACTCTATTCTCTTCATCCTTTTCCCTCGTCAGCAATCTAATAAACTTAAAAATCTACGTGGTTTTTTTTTTTTTTTTGTTTATACCCAATAATTATCTTTTAGAAAAGACATTCGCTTTTCTTTTAAACAAATCAATCTTTAATGATAGTTTCAAGCTAAAGCCAAATGGATCAATGAAGGTGATCTCAGTACAAATTTCTATCAATCTTTAGTTTCTATCCAAAGGTAGAACCAACATTATTCGCCATATATAAAATGACTCGACTATTATCACTAATTCAAATAATATTTGTTTTGATTTTAAATGTTTTACTTCAATCTTTGGAATGATAATTTTAATACTATTTCTAACCCCCTTTGTCAGCCTTTTTTGACAGGTTGGTATATTTTAAACCAAGATAAGACACAATTATCCTTCTTCTCAGTCATACTAAAATCTGGAATGCCTTGAACTCTGTTGATTTGAAAAAAGAGTCAGGACTAGATGGCTTTATTATAGAATTTTATAAATTCCACTAGAACATTATAGCTGATTCTATGGTTAATGTCTTTCAACATTTCTTTCTGAATTCAGATCTGTCTTGTGATTGAAATAAGATATTTATCATCTTCGTCTCTAAATGTAAAATTAAGAATTTTTTGTTTAATTTTATTATGCAATATCAATCATAAGATTCTTGCTAAGGTTTTGACTAACCGTCTTAAAACTTATTTACCAATTCTTATCTCCAAAGAATAATATGTATTTATTTTGAATATATTATTTATGATAATATTTTGATCGTCCAAGAAATTGCTCACACCCTTTATAACTCTAAGAGTAAAAACCCAATAATCATGATAAAAAATGATCTTAAAAAAATATTTAATAAGTTATCATGGGATGAGATACTCATAATGCTCCAGTTAATAAACTTTCTCCCCTAATTTCATTCAAAATACTTGAGTTAGCAAACTTTCTCCCCTAATTTCATTCAATATAAATGATTCCTTTCTTCTTCAGGGATATTTAAATTTTGCCACCTTATGTATAAAGATAATATATCACTTACTAATAAAAAAGGTCAGCACTTTTAAATTGAAGATTTATTTTTCTCAAAATACTAGTTGAGAGATCAAAAGAGAAATATACGATCAAGGAAGGCATCTTTCCTTTATGTGTCTTGGTACTATTATCACACCAAATAAAATAACTCCCATTTTGTCACAAGCTAGTAGGGTTGTATTTATTGATTATGTTTTTAGCTTCATTTTGATTCACTCTCTTAGTGTTACTTGGATATTAAGTGATATTTTAATAATATCATTAGAATTATTAAATTTTTTTTTTTTTTTTTTTTGGAATAACAAACCTAATTCTAAAGGCTTGCATCATCTTGCATGGAACACTCTGATCCTCCCTAAAAAATATATATATATTTTTTTGGTATCAAAGGCTTACATCTCATGAAAATAAATTATTTTACATGCCAAATGTATCTATCAGTATCTTACTAATTCAACTTGCATCTGGATAGAGATGATCAGAGTTGAATATGATAATACTATTAATCCTTCCAACATTAGGCATAATGCTAAAATGAGCTGGAGTTGACTTTTTTTTTAATTTACATTTAAAAAATTACATTAGGAAAGTTTATTGGAATGAGTTCTTCTATTAACAATTGAATTCTTGACATTTCTTTTTGCTTCCAAACCTACACTTATTAAATATAATAATTTTTTAAACAATTATAATGTTTCAACTTTTATAAGTGATGACCAACGAGACCAAGTTAAAGTTAAACTGGACACTTCATTTAGTTCAATTATAATATTGACTCCTCTCCTCATCCATGTAATGCTTTTTTTTTACTTTGGAAGTCGGATTTTCGAGGCATATATATATATATATATATATATATAAGAGAATTACCATAACGACACTCTCGACGCCACAAGATCTTGATCGCATAAGAGATTGATGGAACTGACGGCTGCGATCATCTGATATTTTTAAAATAATAGATGATTAAAGCCACAGCACGACCCCTCTAACCACGTAAACACTGAACACCAATAGCCTGCCACGTCAGTCGCCACCAGGCCATACACACAACGGCCGTCACTCAACGCATGAAATATCCTACGTAACGGCCAAAATGAGGAGGACCCGCTTGTCTTCATCGAAGCCTCGAACGGTTCTCCGACCCGTCTCTCGCTTTCGCCTCTTTCGCGTTCGCCTCTTTCTCCCCTCTAATCACCCCCGCAATTTGTCGCCATCAATTTGTTCTTATCTGGTGAACGGCGTTTGTGAGGCCGGGTATCCGCAGAAACCCCCACCACGCTCGACTTCACCGCCTCGAGCTTAACTTTGGCTGTTTGCTTCCGATGGAGCTCTCCCTCGTGGCTTCTGCCGCTTTCCCGCCGGCCCTCGTCTGTCAGGAGCATCATAGGGGCTCCAAGGTAGAGGAATCGGTCGAATGATCTTTGATGGAGTTGTAATCCCCTGCTTTCATTTGGTATTCTGTTACGACGTTGCCAATAGCTCCGTTTGGTGTACATGTGGTTTAGGTGATTTTAGTACGAGATAATCTTAGATAGACGTGCGACATAAGCGTGCGCCGGGATCCCAATTTCGAATTGGATTTTGATGCGCTGAGTCTACAGCCAATGGTGACCGATTGACAAGTGAGGTTTCTTTTGTCTCCCCTCTTCTTCTTCTCCGTGATAGGTTCGTTAGGCCTTTATGCACCACTCATTTCAGCTAGGCTTAGTGTCCGTTCCATGTTAGAACTAGCAGTAAATCTTGTTGCAGTCTGAAGTAAGAAGGATTTCGTGGTCTATTGGTCTGAGTTTAAATGTTATAGAAATATAAGGGAGATCTTATAGCTGACCCTCCCCAGACTTACACAGGAGCCTTACAAATATGCACTGGATGGTCCTTTACAAAGAAAAAGAGAATCTTGCAGGAAGCGCTTCTGCCCTTTTCTGTTTTTCACTTGCTTCATGATTTCTTTCTCTATCATCATCTTATTAAGTTTATATGATTCATGAGGAATGGATAAGCAAAAGATCCCAAATTAAAAATTGTTTGCTCTGAAGTCTATTAAAAATTGTAGCTAACAGAAAATTTTCTTATTTTCCTTGCTACCAGGACACAAGAACCTGGAAGAAATTTATATTTTTGTAAGCTCATCGGAAGTAACTGTTGGATCACCAAATTCTGAAGTAGTTAGTTTAGCATTTCTTTCATGTGCACTGACAGGACTTTTCAAGACACTTTAGTATATATTTTTTCCTCACCATGATTCTGGCAATTCCAAGTTCAGAGTCATAGATATCTTGAAATATTTCAAACATATAGAACATGCATATGAATATATTAGAAAGAATCAGGTCGTCTAGAACTATTTCAAAACTCAAAAATAGACAAGGAAATAACAGTCAAGAATCCAAGTTAACATCTCTAGAGAAGAACTGAAAATTATTAAACTTCATTTTCAATTTCTGGTTTAACTCAGGTCTCGGAGATAGCGCTAGACAGACAAGTAGCAAAAGAAAAAAAAATCATGCAAACAAAGGACTATTCAAATGAGGGTGTCTTGTTGCTTCATAACTATCTATTATTAGGGGCATTAGTTGGATTATATAACATACTTCGTTCAGGTCCTTCCTATTCAGAAAGATCAACAACTTATCAAACTTATTGGAGAACCAGAAGAAAGATAGACAGATTAGGCATGTAAATCTAGATATTTGAACTCAAGAGTAGTGAGATATGTGCATACCAGAGAGCTCTGGACAAGAATAAGACTTAGATAATTGTTGAGCCTTTTTTTATAGTTTGTAACTCTTGTTTCAGAGATGCACACTTCGATTGAGTAGTTGGAACCAATTTGATGATTTTAAAACTACGGTCTCTTAGTTCGGACCATGGTTATGACTGAATTAATAAAATGCTTGAGCTTATATTCTACCTTGAGTTTTTTTTTTTCTGTATCAGGACACTTGCTATCACATAAGACGCCACCTTAGAATATTCGAAGCATGTAAAATTAGCATGCCACATATCTTGGTAGTACCTTTTAATCACTCATCATGCTAGTTACCCCAATGTGGCTTATATAGCAAACAATTTCAAATCTAATGTTACTTTTTTCTGCCTGTATATTCATTACCCACCTCACTTGCCTGTGATGATTCGAGTGACAACATGCCACTTATAGGTAAGTGAGGCTTTTATGAGGCAAGTCAGTTCTGAAGCTCTGTTCATTTTTGCTTCTGGTTTATAGTTTTACCACTTCTTAAATTTTGTGGAAGCATGAGGAATTTGCTCTTGTAGATGTTAGCTTATGCATGAGAACATTAAATGTTCAAATTCAAGTGTTCGATTGTTGATTAATGTTGTTAATAGGGCGTAGCACACTTTTGGACATACACTTTCACAATTTTGGTCAGTGATGAAGAACCTTTGTGCACTTTTTCTCTTTTAATCAGTCTTATTTGTATCTATCTATTACATTAGATGGAATGATTTCTCCTGTGCGGCCAATTTTCATCTGCGTGATTGAACATCAGATCAATACTTGCAATGATGCTCATGCAAATTGCCACTCTGGAGTTATTTATCTGTTTGTTTTAGCTGTAACTGCAATATACTGATTTACTTTCGCTAGATATCATCTCCACTACCATCATCTGGCATCAATTCAATTTACAGATAGATATAAGTTTGCAATTATCTTTTTCTCTGACCTTCTGATGAAAATTAATTAAGAATGCAGTAGTTTTATTTCAAAGTTGATTTTTTTTGCATTTAATGCATTTATATACATCTTGCTTAATCAATATTTCTATTTTCTTGATTTGATAATGTTTATATTTTATGATGCAGGAATTTCAAACTCTGCTGCCACTTCATGGTAGAAAACAAGATCCATCAAGATCTGTTTCCATTGAGTTTAATGGACAACATTTTGAGAATTTCCAGCAATCAATGCCTCTATTGTTACAGAAAACCAAGTTAGCGAGACTGTCTCAAATGATTGGAAAACCTGTGCTTGTTGATGTGAGATTGGTGATACTTTTTGCTGTAACATTGGGATAGGTTTTAAATTGAGATGTAGAAAAGCAAATAGATGACTGGTGAAGAATATTGCTGAGAGCACAGCATCCTTCTCAAGAATAGTGTAACGGCTCTTAAATTCTTGCCTTTAAAATCCAAACAATCTAATGTGCAGAGCAATTCATACAAATCCCTATCTTGGTACATTATATACATTAAATCATTTACAGTCATGAGAAGCTAGTTAAAGTTTACAATCATCACTCTTAAATCATTGTTGATTTGAGCGAAATAAATTTAGTCTCGGTGAAAAAAATTTTAGTCATCAATTAGATAGTGCTATTGCAAGAAAAACAATTGAAACTAGGTGAGACATGGCTGTGCCTGTGCCAAAACCAATTTCTTACTTAGACCTGATTAATCTCGTATCACCGGGATGTTTCCTTGTGATGCTTTTAATAAATAAATAATTTTCAGTCATCACTTGTTGATCGGGTGAAAACGAGTTATTCAACCAGTTTAAGCTATAAAAAGAACTTGTTTGTCATTGTTTAATGATATTTATTTTATCCTTCTTTTTCCTTGCAGGAGGCAATATCACAGTTCTATCGGTTTATCTGGAATCTTTTCTACACTGAATATATCATTTTTCCCCTTATATAGCAAAACTTAGAATTTTCTGTTGCTTGTATCTCTGAATCCTTTTTGCTTATCCTTCTATTTCTTGATCAAGAGAAGATTTGTGGAGATAAGTGCCGTAGAAGAGATTGCCCTCTTGAGATGCATGCATAGGGGAGAAGTAGTACACAGTGGGGAGTGCCAGTTTTGTTCCTGAAACTGAGACTGATCCAAGGGCATGTATTTTACATGTTTTATGCAATTATTTTATTAGGTTAATTACTCAGTATTTTATGTGTGAAAATTGAGGATAAACAGCTATGTAGTTTTCTCATTGACCAATGATAATTTATTTTGAATGTATTATTCTTCCACAGACAGCAACTACTTTTTGCGGTGTGGTATTGCCTGTGCTGTGGTTGTGGTTTGTTGATGAACATTTCAGTAGATGGGAAACTTATTCAATATTATTTTGTAAAATTGCATATATATAATTCATATATATATATATATATATTTATGTATGTGTGTGTGTGTGTGTTTCATGAAAAGCCTTTTCTTCCTCATCCCCAATCCTATTATTTCAACCGAATGCATATCTCTTTTTGAAACAGGTTCACACCTTGACTCGGTGCTTTTGAGTTTTGGAATTGTGGAGAAGTGTATGAAAGATGAGAAGATACTAAAGTTACTTGCAGAAGGTGAAGACCTTGCTGCTTCTTTACTTTCAGAAGTTATGACGCTTGATGTGTTGCCTTCCCCACATTTGGATGACAAACTCTCTCTCCATGAGGCTGAGATGGATGATTCTTGGGATCCTCTACATATACAAAAGCAGATCTCTACCCCAAAGCCTCTGTTGTATTTTGTTGGGAATTCGTCTGATACTAAATACTACACGGTACATCCAGATGGAAGGCTCTTGTTTGCAGACAGTGCAGCTCAATTGGAAGATCTGCTGTCAATTGTTGCAGAGCTTAGTCTACCAAAAAGAACAATAGTTGGCAGTAAGCAATTGTTGCTAGTCCCCTACTTCACAAGGTAAATCATTACCTCCTTTTGCTGATTCCTAAACTACTTATCAGAATCACTTATGATTTTTCCGGGACATGGTTTACTTGCATATTGGCATAATTTTATTTTTGATTCATTAGACATGCTAAGACATAGATTTCTTTTATACTCGAGTCTGATGGGGTTTACTTAAAGTTTGGACATTACTTTTAGTTTGGACCTACATATTTCCTTAGAGCAGCCATTTGTTTCATTTTTCAGTTGTTAAAGATCATATTGGTTATAGTCCATTTTGGTTTTCCTCTTGAATGATCAACACTCTGACGGATGCAATCAAATATTTTTGTTCTCTACAAAATAGTAAACGTTTCTAAAAGATCTCACTATGAGACTGCCTTGTTCTGTTAGATGAGTATAAGGTAAACTATGTTATCGACAGTATTGATTGGACCATGATGAATTTAGGCACTAGAACTTGAGATTGGATTATTTGGATTGTCAGATTGGATTGATGAGAATTAATAGTTGGCAAAGTTAAATTGCATGAACAACAAAATGAAAAGAAATCAGAAATATAAAAGAAGGAATAGAAAGATTGCAGAGTAAATTGCCAAACGTGAAAAGCTTTAGAAAGCAAAAGGTAACTAACTGAAAAAGAAGAGAGTATGTCACAATGAAGGAGACACGCAAAGGGAGCCTAAAGCATTGATGTAACATAAAAGGTCTTTCTCTTTTAACAGTTTACATATTGGATGTAGCGTTCAATAGATTCTCAATTATATACATACAAGTCCGCAAGATCACTAGAGTTCCATCAGTTACAAGTGGAAATGTTGTTGTCGGAACATAAGGCCTTTATATGCACCATTATCTTAGTTGTCTTAGTTACCAAGTCTTACAGTTGTGATAATGCATTTTCCTTTCTAAAGAACTACTGATCATGTCTATGTACATCTGCTTTAGTAGCAGAAGAAGCCATGGACGTTCACAAGCTCACAAACTGGTGTCTTCTTCGATAGTCGCTCCTCCGAAGAGGTATACCCTATTAAATTGATCCAAAATAATGTTAATGCACAGTTTTTTACTGCACTTCTTAATCCCTTTTTTCATCTATCCTTCTTTTAATGCGCAGCCCAGATAATACTAAGTTAAAAATGCTGCCTAAGAAGAAAAAGAACCAAAAAGTCGGAAGAGACCTTTACAAGAGGAACTATTTTCATGCAGTTTTTTTTTTTCTGTATCAGGACACTTGCTATCACATAAGACGCCACCTTAGAATATTCGAAGCATGTAAAATTAGCATGCCACATATCTTGGTAGTACCTTTTAATCACTCATCATGCTAGTTACCCCAATGTGGCTTATATAGCAAACAATTTCAAATCTAATGTTACTTTTTTCTGCCTGTATATTCATTACCCACCTCACTTGCCTGTGATGATTCGAGTGACAACATGCCACTTATAGGTAAGTGAGGCTTTTATGAGGCAAGTCAGTTCTGAAGCTCTGTTCATTTTTGCTTCTGGTTTATAGTTTTACCACTTCTTAAATTTTGTGGAAGCATGAGGAATTTGCTCTTGTAGATGTTAGCTTATGCATGAGAACATTAAATGTTCAAATTCAAGTGTTCGATTGTTGATTAATGTTGTTAATAGGGCGTAGCACACTTTTGGACATACACTTTCACAATTTTGGTCAGTGATGAAGAACCTTTGTGCACTTTTTCTCTTTTAATCAGTCTTATTTGTATCTATCTATTACATTAGATGGAATGATTTCTCCTGTGCGGCCAATTTTCATCTGCGTGATTGAACATCAGATCAATACTTGCAATGATGCTCATGCAAATTGCCACTCTGGAGTTATTTATCTGTTTGTTTTAGCTGTAACTGCAATATACTGATTTACTTTCGCTAGATATCATCTCCACTACCATCATCTGGCATCAATTCAATTTACAGATAGATATAAGTTTGCAATTATCTTTTTCTCTGACCTTCTGATGAAAATTAATTAAGAATGCAGTAGTTTTATTTCAAAGTTGATTTTTTTTGCATTTAATGCATTTATATACATCTTGCTTAATCAATATTTCTATTTTCTTGATTTGATAATGTTTATATTTTATGATGCAGGAATTTCAAACTCTGCTGCCACTTCATGGTAGAAAACAAGATCCATCAAGATCTGTTTCCATTGAGTTTAATGGACAACATTTTGAGAATTTCCAGCAATCAATGCCTCTATTGTTACAGAAAACCAAGTTAGCGAGACTGTCTCAAATGATTGGAAAACCTGTGCTTGTTGATGTCCAAGGTTTGCAGCTTAGTAGTAGTGTATCATGAATTTATAACCTCTTATTGTTTGTATATTATTTTTGAGATATAAACTTTTTCTGTTGGGATTTATACATCCAGAATGACTGTGTATACAGAAATATCATTTTGTAAATCATGGTTGCTTGTCTATGTGGAATCATAATTTTTCAACCATGGCAATCATTAGGAGCAAAAGAAATTTAGATAACCAATAGTACACAGAAATCATAATTTTGCTGACATTTAGCACCACCTAGTCTGCTGACAATGCAGCAGTGCTGATTCAACTAGGTTGTATCCCTCTCCAGCTGTGCTTGTTAAGTTGGAAGAAATGCCATGATAAAGTCACAGCCACTTTTCATTCTTGTATTTGTATATATTCATAGAAACATACATGCTTTAATAAATATATATACACGTATATAGTAGCTGTAAGAAAAGGATTATAACTAACAAAATGAAGGCTGTGTACTGATGCATGAACAACCCCTATTATTGTGTGATAAACTATGTCGTTACAACTAGAAGATACTAGGACTATCTTTCTTAAGAACTTGGCTTTAGTGCACCTAGACTGACAGAATATTAGTGTCTTAATTCCTAAACCTTCACAGAATGTGCAATTCTCAACTGAATGCATTAAAAGATGCTGTAATGAAGTTCAATTTTCATTTTTTTAGTTTTCTGGAATTCTTTATAGTATTTTTTCTGAAAGCAAAATTTAGGTAATTCAGTGCATCAAACCCAAAATCAGAATGAAATGAAACATAACTCTGCAATACTTTCAGCATGACATGTATTCTGGAGCATGTTTGAGTCTATGAGCTGGAAGTAATTCTTACAGAAAATGAAATGAAGATAACACAATACTTAAAAGAATATTTATAACTTATTATTTTGTTACTAGATTCAACTAAGCACATCTGTAAGCAAGATCAATGGTAGAGCGAAGGGTGTTTTAATATGCTTTATTGATAAAGTAGCACATTTATGAAACAAAATTTTCGTTGTCACAAAAAGCATGGATGCAACTTTAGGCTATTCTGATCTAATAATTCTATGTGGATTTGTGCATCTTTTCAAATTGACTTGCATCTCTATATGTGTGTAGTCAACCCCAAACTTTTCACCTTTGTTGTTGTCATTCATATATAAAAACAAAATTTTCGTTGTCACAAAAAGCATGGATGCAACTTTAGGCTATTCTGATCTAATAATTCTATGTGGATTTGTGCATCTTTTCAAATTGACTTGCATCTCTATATGTGTGTAGTCAACCCCAAACTTTTCACCTTTGTTGTTGTCATTCATATATATATATATATAATTCATATATATATATATATATATTTATGTATGTGTGTGTGTGTGTGTTTCATGAAAAGCCTTTTCTTCCTCATCCCCAATCCTATTATTTCAACCGAATGCATATCTCTTTTTGAAACAGGTTCACACCTTGACTCGGTGCTTTTGAGTTTTGGAATTGTGGAGAAGTGTATGAAAGATGAGAAGATACTAAAGTTACTTGCAGAAGGTGAAGACCTTGCTGCTTCTTTACTTTCAGAAGTTATGACGCTTGATGTGTTGCCTTCCCCACATTTGGATGACAAACTCTCTCTCCATGAGGCTGAGATGGATGATTCTTGGGATCCTCTACATATACAAAAGCAGATCTCTACCCCAAAGCCTCTGTTGTATTTTGTTGGGAATTCGTCTGATACTAAATACTACACGGTACATCCAGATGGAAGGCTCTTGTTTGCAGACAGTGCAGCTCAATTGGAAGATCTGCTGTCAATTGTTGCAGAGCTTAGTCTACCAAAAAGAACAATAGTTGGCAGTAAGCAATTGTTGCTAGTCCCCTACTTCACAAGGTAAATCATTACCTCCTTTTGCTGATTCCTAAACTACTTATCAGAATCACTTATGATTTTTCCGGGACATGGTTTACTTGCATATTGGCATAATTTTATTTTTGATTCATTAGACATGCTAAGACATAGATTTCTTTTATACTCGAGTCTGATGGGGTTTACTTAAAGTTTGGACATTACTTTTAGTTTGGACCTACATATTTCCTTAGAGCAGCCATTTGTTTCATTTTTCAGTTGTTAAAGATCATATTGGTTATAGTCCATTTTGGTTTTCCTCTTGAATGATCAACACTCTGACGGATGCAATCAAATATTTTTGTTCTCTACAAAATAGTAAACGTTTCTAAAAGATCTCACTATGAGACTGCCTTGTTCTGTTAGATGAGTATAAGGTAAACTATGTTATCGACAGTATTGATTGGACCATGATGAATTTAGGCACTAGAACTTGAGATTGGATTATTTGGATTGTCAGATTGGATTGATGAGAATTAATAGTTGGCAAAGTTAAATTGCATGAACAACAAAATGAAAAGAAATCAGAAATATAAAAGAAGGAATAGAAAGATTGCAGAGTAAATTGCCAAACGTGAAAAGCTTTAGAAAGCAAAAGGTAACTAACTGAAAAAGAAGAGAGTATGTCACAATGAAGGAGACACGCAAAGGGAGCCTAAAGCATTGATGTAACATAAAAGGTCTTTCTCTTTTAACAGTTTACATATTGGATGTAGCGTTCAATAGATTCTCAATTATATACATACAAGTCCGCAAGATCACTAGAGTTCCATCAGTTACAAGTGGAAATGTTGTTGTCGGAACATAAGGCCTTTATATGCACCATTATCTTAGTTGTCTTAGTTACCAAGTCTTACAGTTGTGATAATGCATTTTCCTTTCTAAAGAACTACTGATCATGTCTATGTACATCTGCTTTAGTAGCAGAAGAAGCCATGGACGTTCACAAGCTCACAAACTGGTGTCTTCTTCGATAGTCGCTCCTCCGAAGAGGTATACCCTATTAAATTGATCCAAAATAATGTTAATGCACAGTTTTTTACTGCACTTCTTAATCCCTTTTTTCATCTATCCTTCTTTTAATGCGCAGCCCAGATAATACTAAGTTAAAAATGCTGCCTAAGAAGAAAAAGAACCAAAAAGTCGGAAGAGACCTTTACAAGAGGAACTATTTTCATGCATGTGAAAGCCTTCTTTCTGTTATTCTAGACAAAGGGAGCAGCAAATCCGTCCTATCTCTAAAGGAATCAGCCTCTGCCATTAACCACCTACTTACACAAATCTCTGCAGGAATTGCTGGTACTGGCCTTGCTGTCATTCTCTCTGTTTTGTGCAAACTGGCTTGGGGAAGGTCACCCTTCTGCTTCTCCAGGCTATTTCATACTGCATTTGGGTTTGGGCTTTTCTGGCTTTCATGCGCCATTAATGGCCTGAGAGACACCATCATTTACATTAGCAGAAACTCAATCAGGCTGAATCTTGAGGAGGAAGAGACAACAAGCATGGTGAAGAGAAGCATGAATAAGATTCTCTTTAGAGCCGCAATTTTGGTAGCTGTGGCATTGTTTAGATTCGCGTAAATATTCTTGACATGTCCTTTATTGCGTGAAGAATCTAAATTTTGCAGTTATTAGGAATATTATCCTGTTAGGTTGTGTAAAAAAAGAGTAATTAGTGGTCTAAAATCAAGTAAAAAATATTGAGTTTCTTACATGTATCGAGCGACTTGTGTTTGTATTCTCTGTATGGGTGCGATGGCGCACGTGCGTCACACGTGATCATTTAATGACAGCGCTGCGACGTCTGTGATGCTGACTTGTCAGTACGAGTGCCGTGCGTCGCTTTCCTATTGGACGGCCAACGTATATAATTATGGTTGCCCCTGTTTCTACGTTATGCCATGCGACGGTTACAAGGTCGGCGGCTTGGTGTTTTAACGCGCGCATATTTATTATATGCAACCGTTGTTCCGTAGCGATAGCTTGATTCGGGTTGTTGTTCTTAACGCACGCATACTTATACCGTGCGTTATTCTTGTCTTGTAATTAAGTACGCATAGTAGTTCCCTGCGAGCAGTAAGAAGGGCCCGGCCCAATAGGTTGGTTGGACCACCAAAAAACCCTAGAATAAAACCCCCCGTTCCTCCTCCCAAAAAAGGCAATCGCTCCTGCGTAGCGCTCTCCTCGGCCGCCTCTCACATCGGCTGGTGATCCAGCAGCGCCACCGACGCCGCCGATGGAGGACGTGTGCGAGGGCAAGGAATTCTCCTTCCCCCAGCAGGAGGAGTCCATCCTCCGCTTTTGGTCCTCCATCCGCGCCTTCGAGACCCAGCTCAAGCGCACCGAATTGATGCCGGAGTACATATTTTACGATGGCCCGCCTTTCGCCACCGGCCTTCCCCACTACGGCCACATCCTCGCCGGCACCATCAAGGACGTCGTCACCCGCTACCAGTCCATGAACGGGCACCACGTCACCCGCCGCTTCGGCTGGGACTGCCACGGCCTTCCCGTCGAGTTCGAGATCGACACCAAGCTTGGAATCCGCACCCGCGACGACGTCCTCGCCATGGGTATCGCCAACTACAATGAGGAGTGCCGCGCCATCGTCACCCGGTACGTGAACGAGTGGGAAGAGGTGATCACGCGCACGGGCAGGTGGATCGACTTCAAGAACGACTACAAGACGATGGACCTCAAGTTCATGGAGTCGGTGTGGTGGGTGTTCGCGCAGCTGTGGAAGAAGGAGCTGGTGTACCGTGGGTTTAAGGTCATGCCTTACAGCACTGGGTGCAAGACTCCGCTCTCAAACTTCGAAGCTGGGCTAAATTACAAGGTACTTATCCGTCATTTCTTGTTTTGGACCAGTACTGCTCAAACTTTGTTTGAACTACTTTTCTTTGTTTTCTTTTTTGGGGTTATTTAGGATGTCTCGGACCCTGCAATCATGGTGTCATTTCCGATAGTTGGTGATCCTCATAATGCAGCTCTTGTGGCTTGGACGACAACTCCATGGACACTTCCAAGTAATCTCGCTCTCTGCGTCAATGCTGATTTTGTCTACGTGAAGGTCAGTTTTGCTTGATTGATATTACAAGTTATATCAACTTTGTAGATGTTCGTCGATCCATATAAGAAAATCATGAATAAAAGATATGATATTTGTTTCCCCAATATAGGCTTGGGGAGATGCATATAGTTTGGTATTTTAGGAATTTTTTTATAGTTTGTCTGTTGGACTTCATGCTTCTCATTCTCCAATGGTCCAATTTTCATCTTAACTCTTTTTCCTTATTTTGTTTTATAGAAAGAGAATGAGATGTTAAATTCATGATTAAATTCACAATGTAAACCAACTCGTGGCCTTGTATGATGTACAATTCAATCTTGATCTTTGACAATGCTGTTTATAACCAAGTTTTACTTACATGTATCTGTTGGCATGTTAGGATCGGTCTGATAGGAGAACGATATATGGACCACATTGTACTGGGTGGTATATACTAAAAAGCTTTGTATTGCTTAGTAATGGTCGAAATTCAACTGTTACCAACTTGTGTCAGTTGGTAACGGTTGGATTTCAACCGTTATCGACGGCTTGGATCTAACCCTTACTAATGGTCAGATCCATTTGAAAGGGTTTTTAAACCCTTTCTTCCTCTTTCACTCTCTCAAGCTTTTATACTCTCTCAATCTCTTTCTCACTCACTTCTTTCTTATTCTCACATTTTACCATCTCAAAACTTCACAAAGCTATGATTTGTGGATATCAAACTTGGCAAGCTGATTAGAAAGGATTAACACCTAAGTTAGAGGAAGAATTCTCTAATCAAAGGTAGGTAGACAACTTCGCAATCACATTCAACAACCCACTAGGTCTGGAGATATGACAGTACATGGACAACAATGCCTCAATCGACGATGGCGGCGACATCGGGGAGTTGATGGTCTTGTCTATACAGTTTGAGGGTGATGCATGGATCAAGGAGCAGTATTTTATACATGCCATCCAAGATTTAAATCATGGAACTCGACATGATAGTTGGTCATTCTTCCCCAAGCAGTAGTACGATGATTGATCTTATGATATGAAGTAGCAGATCAGTCGTGAAAGTAGAAGTTCTGACATTCTCTATGCGTTACAATAATATGTGCCACAATCGTACTTACCTCAAGTGTTGTCTCGAACACATGTGGTTCATGACGATTAAACTACGACAATCACCACATTGATACACTAATGACATCCAGTGTATCGATATACTATATCGTGGGATCAATTTCAGGATTTGGTTCGACAAACATATCAAATTGATATACAAATACATAGGATCGAGGACCCCGATTCATTGCTCGTGGAGTCCTATCGGTTTTTTTTGTGATAGAACCAAGTATATTGGTCGATTGATTACTTGATTCATATGAATATTAAAGTTTAAGTTGTTTAACAAATAATCCAACAATTCAAATCATTTCTTTGTAGATAATTCAATGTCAATGGAAGGACAGTCTAGAATGTAACACAGAGCTACTACTTGAAGCCTGAAAATGATATGTACCACTATTCTTTCCTAATTTAGAATATTTTGACTAAAATTATATTAAATTTATATTTATTTTCAACTTAAAAACTATAATCTAACTTTTTTTAGGAATTGTTGGAGCTATTTTCAATCATTTTTCTGTGTCATCAGTATGCCTCACTGTACCGACACATGGAATGTTGGTTCGGAGCGATATGTACCATATTTATGGCCGGTCGGTACATCAGTTCGGACCTTTAAGGTGAACCTGGGGTTAATGTAAACTTAAGTTCTATATGTTGATAAAGTTTCTCACCAATTTATGTTATATTCTTGCATTCTTTTGTTTTGTCATGGGTGAACCTACTAGCATTAGAACTTCTTAAGAGTATACAAACAGATATTTGATAAACACTGGTTGACTATTTTAGATGAATTATGAATCCTTGCTTTCTGAATGTTCTCTTTAGGTTTTTGTAATCTACCTCGCTCAGGCTTGCTATATGTGTCTCTGTTTGAGAACAGCATATTTGTTTCTATAAGTTGTTTCATAACCTTTTCCTTCCACCTCCCTTTTTTATCTCATAGTTTTTAAAAATATTGATAGGTCAGAGAGAAGTCTTCAGGAGCAACTTATGTTGTTGCAGAATCCCGGTTGTCTCAGTTACCTAGCAAAAAATCTAAGTCAGAATCAGGTGGAGCAGTTGTGCCTGCACAGGACGCATCACTGCCCAACTCCAAGAGTAAGGGAACCACAAACAGCAAAGCTAAGAGTGGAGTTGATGCTGGATCCTATCAGTTGATGGAGAAAATAACTGGCGCTTCATTGGTTGGATTAAGGTGAGCAAACAATATTCTTTAGCCAAAGATTCCATGTGAATAATTCATAAATATACAACAATCATAATCACATACATAATGCTTTTAAATATCCTATGCAAGTGTGATTCTCTTCCATTTGGCCTTGTACATTCATGATATTTTGTGCTGAACTTTGTTACGTTGTGCTATTTCTTATTATTAATGTTTGGTTGATATCTCTCGTGATGACAATTTGCTGCAATTTTTTGGTATTTGCTATATGATTGTATAATGACATTGAGTAACTTGGTGATGCAGATATGTTCCTCTGTTTGATTACTTCATGAATTGTTCGGAGACAGCATTTAGGGTAGTATCAGACAATTATGTTACTGATGACAGTGGAACTGGGGTTGTTCACTGTGCACCTGCCTTCGGTGAAGATGATTACCGTGTTTGTGTTGCTTCTGGTATAATGAAGGTTAGGATACTTGAAGGCTTTTCTGGTTGTTCTATGCTTTTTCCATTTTAGATCATATCATGATGATGGTATCAAGTATTTTCTTCTAATATGCTAATATAAAGAAAACATCAAAATTTTCTTTAGTATTGTGGTAAAATTATAAACATTTTGACATCTCTTTTATCTTATCAAATAATTACGTGAATTTTTTTGCAAGATTTTGTACATAGTTGGATGTCCATGTATTTGTAGTGTGTATATTGTGGGGCTTACAACATACGTATGTTATGTTCAGCTCTTATTATTTAAAATTTATCAGCTAAAATTTCTGTTAGAAGATCAAAATATTCTTCAGATTTCATATACGATTAAACAATCCATGTGTCTCTTCATCGCAAT
Source organism: Musa itinerans (assembly GCA_001649415.1). Classification (NCBI taxonomy): domain Eukaryota; kingdom Viridiplantae; phylum Streptophyta; class Magnoliopsida; order Zingiberales; family Musaceae; genus Musa; species Musa itinerans. The sequence continues at coordinate 189,386 of LVTN01000214.1, read as the reverse complement.
AACCATTCATATTTTGACTGCTTGACACATGGTTAAGGTACTCGTAGAAACACCTTATTCTGAAGAATGATTTTCTTGTGATCTGGGCATTGTAAATTCATGGCTTTGACGTGGCATCTTAATCTGCTTTACATTGTATGGGATCCTGGCTTCCATTGGGATACTTCATTTGTGACCATACAGAAACAGTCTTTTGGTGTTCAAATGACCATCTTTGTAATGCTTCTGGTAGCCTATCAGATATTAACTTATTTTTCATTTTCAGAACCAAGAAGCAATGTTCCAAAGAACAGAGCTGAGCAGATACTTGATTATCTTCCTTAGTCAATTAACTTCAACTTGAGATCAAGATCAGCAAATGTTGGATAATTTCTGTGATTGTTGTTTGATGATCTTGGAATATCTTTATATTGCCTTCTTAAGTTCCAAATGGTATAAGTTGTAGCGTATTCTTTCATTGACATATCCAAATAGTATAAGATATTGATTCTCTAGGTCGTTAGGTGCTTCCTTTAGATTATCAGCACTTCATTGCTGTAGTAACATAAGTTTGTAGAATCAAAATACATGAAATTGATGTCATGGAATGGTACTTTTGCTTGACTACTGCACTTTGAAAGCCATACGGAGCTGGACCCTGGTTGCTGTTCCATATAAACCTCTATTTCACATAATGATTAAAAGGGTGGTTAAAGTCACCATCTAAAACCTGAACTTTCTTTGCAGTAGCAATAGACTCTGCAATTATGCCATGTTATGAACTTTGTCTGTTTCATGAGGTCACCTTATGACATGGGTCTTACAAATAGTCTATTAAGAATTTGATAGAAAATAGATATCATCATAAACTTTTTGTTGCTGTTATTGTTGTTTACATCATATAAGCAGCACTCAAATTTATCTCACTATTTTCACTCATATCATTGATGTGTTAATTTTTACTGCATATTGTATCTAATATTCAGTCTGCATATAGAACTTTCTGCAGTGACAGAGTTGATGTATGATGTTGGAACTAAGTAGACTGAATTTGAAAGATCATTGTTGTGTTCTTTTTTGATGATTTTTGTGTGGTGGTGACTGATGATACATCTCCTGTAACTTTCCCGTATGAAGATGCTTATCACTGTATATATTTTATGGGTTGTTTCCTTGTATTCCTCCCATCACGACAATGACCTCATAGGAGATACATGCTGACTATTCTCATTCATCTATGTCGAGCAGTATGAACAAGTTGATACAGCCTACAAGACTAAAGACTTGGTGTAACCTTGCATGTTCTAGGTTTTTTATATTATTTTTTCATGGATGAACAGGATGTGGATCTGTTTGTGGCAGTTGATAGTGATGGCTGCTTTACTAAGGAGATAACTGACTTCAGTGGCCGCTATGTTAAGGATGCTGATAAGGATATTATAAATGCTGTTAAGGCAAGGCTTACTAGTGGCAGTTTTGTATTTTTTCTGTCTTAATGATTATTGAATTTATAATATTGTCTCCTTTATTTAATTGCATTATGATATCTGTGCTCTAAGAATGCAAATATGCTTTAAGTTGTCTCACATTTAAATCTAACTGGAGTCGGATTTTTTTTGAGTAAATTTTCCAAGCTGACTTTTCAGTAAATGATTTGTCAGAAAATGTTTTTTGAACTACAAAAAAAACCTCAAACCTTGTTAGTATGACTAAGACGTGTGATTCATGCAAGTCCTGAATTTGGCATTAGATGCTTGGAAAAACGGAGGCATAAGACATGATTAGTGTTTAGATAGACATTGCATTTGTAGATTGTCTTGAGCTCTTTGATGAAGTCAAAGAAACAAAAATGCAATGTGTAAATTTGTTGTGCAACCTCAAATTAAATATGAATTTATCTTTAGATGAACACTTTGAGAAATATACATTGCATGGGTTAACATAATTTATACATTGCATATGTGTAATTGGCTATTGTCTTCGATACACATGTTGTACAATGTCAAAAGTTAATTTACTAGTCCTTAATTAAAGATAAACACTGATATTCAGATTAGCATATACTGCATTTGTTAAGATATGTATTCAAGTTTAATTTTGCTTTGGCATCTTTTTTCATTGGAGTTTAACAAATTTCAAACTAACAAATAATTGGAATGTTGGTTTCTTGGACAATGTTTGTGTTCCCATTGACTATAGCATGTTTGGTATGACTACTGTGTTTCTATACTTGCTTTAGCCTGTATGATTGACATGTGGTCATATACGAAACCATGCTTGGGAGACAATTCAAGTGTTTCACAGAGATACCACAGTACGTTGATGATTTAAAATGCTTCTGGTGTCTGCATTAGACATCAGTAATCATCAGTTGCTTCTTACATATTTCAAATGTTTTAGAACTTGTTAAGAAACACGTCACCTATGCTTATGATGTAAATATAGTTTTTTCTACATAAAAGGAAATATAATATATATATGTACTTTGGATTTTGACCCATTATAGTTGTGACCTAGCATTGCCCACATGGGCATGAGCATTTTGCATGGGTTTTTCCTATAGTTGTGACCTAACATTGTGGCTTTTTATTGATTTGTTGTTTTTTGTTGGAGTTTTGGTCTATGATGATGAAAAGAAATTTTAAATGTGATATTGTGGAAAAGTTCATCTATTTTGTTTTGGTATACATTTTTACATTTTAAAATAATACCTTGGACTTCTGGGCAGGTGAAAGGCAGACTTGTAAGTAATGGAAGTATCATGCATTCTTACCCTTTTTGTTGGAGATCAGAAACCCCTCTTTTATATAGGGCTGTTCCTAGTTGGTAAGTGATGTTTCATCATATAAATCTTGCTGGCTGAAATTCTCATATATTAAGCATTTGTTTCCTAGTATTTTTCTGAACTTTGGCAATGATATCATATACTAAATCAGGTTTCCGGTTTCTTCATAGATAATTTAATTGGTAAGATGAATGTTACCTTTGTGCAACCTTATGACATTAAATTCTGTCTAGATCTTAGTAGTTGTTGAGCATCTTCACCTTTTATTGCTCATATATTTGAACAAATTGTTTAGTACTGTTGGATTAGGTTTGTTTGCTGTTTTTTTTATAATTTTTTATGTCAAAACATATCTTGCTATAATAAATTTAATCTTACTGATTTAGGCCAGAAGGACATGCGGTGAATAATATTGAAATCGATTAACAGTTGGCCAACTGTTCATGAATTAAAAAAAAATCAGTATTGTTTTTTAAATTAATGACCTGCTTTTAGTTACTCGAAGTTCTTACATCAAAGATACTTTTCAATTTGAATTCTTCATTCTACGAAATTGTTTTGCTATGTTGTCATGTCTATGTTGTCTAATATTTTGTGGGTCAAGTAAATTTCAATTTTTTTACTTTATGAATGATTAACTTTCTGCTTCAGGGACCTTTTTCTTATTTCTTATTTTGGATCTCTAGAACATAGTACTTACTGTGGTTGTACATTCAGGTTTGTTGCTGTCGAAAAAATTAAATCGCAGCTGCTCGAAAGTAACAAACAAACATATTGGGTTCCAGAATATGTCAAGGTTTGGATAATTTTCTTTTCCTTGTTGTATCTAGAGTGGCTCTTCTCAATGTATGATCAGAACAGATTTTTTTCTCTACTACATCCCCAATCATATTCTGATGTTCTTACACAATGCATATAGTTGAAGACATAGGAGTGCCAACCTAGGTTGATTGATTGGGTTTATTAGGATTGTAACTGGACTGGACCAGTGAGACCAATTGGAACACTGGGTAAACTTTTGGGTTGCTTGAGTTAATAATATCAATTAGAGTTCCTGTATAATCTACTAGCTTAGGTCATTGGCAGTATGTAGCATGGCATCATAATTCTTTGAATCTTGGGTATAACTTGTCTCTTGCACAACATGCTTTGTTAGACTTTAACATTGTTTGTTCAGTATCTCTATTGTTTTATTTTGTCATGAAGTGGATTTTCATCTAGTGGCATGTGTTACTTCTTTGAATCTTGGTTATAACTTGTCTCTTGCACAACATGCTTCGTTAGACTTTAACATTGTTTGTTCAGTGTCTCTATTTTGTTTTTTGTTGTCATGAAGTGGATTTTCATCTGGTGGCATGTGTTAATCTTTGATTACCAACAATGATACTTCTGTTTTCATAATTTGTACCCCTGTTTATCCTCTTTAATGATATGACATGGTAGAACTTCGTTTTAATGGAGAAAAAGCTAGAGGAAGAAACTTCCCTAAAACTCCACAAAAAAATTGATGACAATTAGTTCTTGAATGGTATAAGTTGCTTATTTAGTTTGGAGAGAGATGTTAGGTCCATTTACTAAGAAGTATTTATAATTAGTTGGTTCTTTTGTGAATTTTGCATCTTATTTTAGTTTGTAAATTGATGAATGGTGTTTCTTTTGATGCTCCTAGTCATTGTTGCAGGAAAGTAGTGACAATAATTTATTGTTCAGAAATTTTAAGAATTAGTACAAAAATCTCCAAAATGCTAGGAGTTATATATTATACATATGTATTTAGTTGTTAGTTAATGTATTTTTGAAGTAAATTTAGACTTGTAATAATTTGTTAAGTTTTATAGTGTGATCAAATTACATAATCTGTAATTTTAATTTCAAAGTTCAGACTTTCAGTTTATATTTCTTCAGGTTTCCTGATAATGGCAGATTAATCACAGGAAAAAAGATTTCATAATTGGCTCGAAAATGCTAGAGATTGGGCTGTTAGTCGAAGCAGATTCTGGGGTACTCCTCTTCCTGTTTGGACTAGTGAGGATGGCAAAGAGAAGAGAGTTATTGGTTCCATTGAAGAACTTGAGACGCTATCTGGTGCTAAGGTTTGTTCCTGCAGTTGCTCAACTTCTAGTTTGGATTATTTTTTATGTTAGTTAATTAATTTATCTGATAAACAACATGACATAATCTATTGGATTTAAATTCAGGTCACTGATCTACATCGACACAATATTGATCATATAACCATTCCTTCTGAACATGGATCAGAGTTTGGTGTTCTTCGCCGTGTTGATGATGTTAGTTATCTGGGCTTCAATATGGAATTTTTTCATCTTGGAATTTACAAATTTACTGTGGTTTTTTATGCACCCTATCCAAGTTCTTAAAATAGCAATAAGTAGGTCTGAAATCATTATATACTATATTCACTGATAAGTTCTATCATTTTATTGCTCACAAGTGTAATAAAGTCTGCTTCGGTCATCAACTCTTTATTTTAACATCTCATTTCTCTTGTTAGAAAATGAACATGGGGATGAGAGAGGTATAATGAACAATTAAACTTTCTCTTATGTTAGTGGATAAATTTAGATATTCCAACCATGCTAATTATTCGGTAGATCATTTTGCAAATATTATGTTCAAAGGGTGTCAGCTAGAAGCACCACTTGTATAAAACAGAGAATATTTTATCAAATAATTAAGGTAATGCTGTGGACAATTTAGTTAACCTATGTACTTTAATATTACTGCAGATTACATTGATCAGCATCTAGTTGTAATATTCCTAGGCTAAACTGACATTCACCTAGGGTTGCTAGTCTATTTAGGACTATCTCTGGTCAAGCATAGGTTCTCTTAATATTTAGGATTAACCTTACTGGACTCAAATGTATCGGTTTATTCAATTGAGTAGGGATAGGGGCCATCTCAAGATTAAGATTTTCAGTATTAGACAATGTTCCTTCCAAATTAACCCAATGCAAATTACTGGGAATAGAACTTTCACTGTTTCACCATTGTTGGAGCTTACTAAGTGATGGAGAAGGCAACCCAACATACACAATCCACCACACACCCTTTTTAATGGTTGCTTGACCCTTGTTTCATTTGTTGATCTTGCTAACTTTTGTCATATATTTGAATATTTTGGTGGACATGCACATTTGTATCTTTTTTATTGCTTGATTACTCAAGTCAATATTGAATTGCAGTGACCAGTTGTAGATCAAGTGAATAGCATCAGGAGTCTAGTGAAGTGTATACCAATGGTCAATTGTCAATGTTAGCAGTTAAGTACCTTAGAAGGATTAAAAGCGTACAGTGGAAGTGTGAAAAGGCTCTTATGCAATTAATTAGTTAATAAATATTTATTCTGCCAATTGAGAATCGTTCAGGCATAGATTGCATGTTAATGTTGTGACTGCCTGTTTATATGAAGCAGATGGCTCTCGTTTCTGTCACACTCATTTTCTGCTGGTGATGAATATATGATTCTTTGCATCTTTCAGGTATTTGACTGCTGGTTTGAGAGTGGGTCAATGCCATATGCATATATTCATTATCCTTTTGAGAATGTTGAAATCTTTGAAAAGAACTTTCCTGGACACTTCGTGGCTGAGGGCCTTGACCAAACCCGAGGATGGTTGTTTTTTTCTTCGAACTTTTTCTAGAACCATGTTAGTTGCATGTTTATTGTGTGATCAATTTGTTTATTTTTGATGAGCGATATTGCAAGTCTTTATCTCTTAAGTTCATCATATAGATCTTTGCAGCATTTTTTACTGATTTGTATGAGCCTATCTGGTAATACTTCCTTTTTCTTTTGTAAAAGAATAACTTGAGTAGCGATGTGGATAACAAGGATCTAAATCTCAGGTTACTGTGGGCGTGTTCTTGAAATGGCTGGTCTCTTAGGTTCTATGGTTGAGCATTTGACATGGGCCAAGATCTGTCAGGAATACCTGATGGAATTGACCTAGATCGTAGATTCCATGATCCTGACAGGTTGCCTCTTTTGTTCCTGATGGATTCATTGTCAATGCTGGTTGGTCTAGCTTGAAGGTCATGCTTTGGAGGTCAGGCATGAATCTAGCATGAATACTGATTCAGGCCATTCTATACTTATTATACTTTTAGTGATGTGCATCCATTTGCAACAATTATAATACTTGGTCTTTTGGCTGAGCATGCAAACTTCTTGGATGAGGCAGGAATTTTGGGCTTCCCCTATAACAGCTGGTCTAGGGTGTAAAATTTCTTGCTGTCCATTGTCAGTCTGCAAATTAGGTCTTTTGATCAGCCAATTTTACTCTGAATTATTTTGTTTTGATGTAATTTTTGGATTATCTTATTTAGAAATTTGTTTTAACTATTTGGGCATACATTTTAGCAATCTTACAGACCATTGGATGTAACAGTTTTCATGTGATACTGAACAAATGTAGGTGAATTGCCATGATGTCTTTGAGACTCATCTTGAACTTTGTAGGAGTTCCAGTGCAGAATGTGTTCATTTTTTTCTGTTTATGTAATTAGTTTCAAAAATACATGATTCCTGGCTGTTGTTTTCACAGATACATCCAATGATTTGCACCAGTATTGACTAGTTGTATCTTTTGGAATATCAGAGGTTCCATTTTAATGTTTTCTAATGAAGAGTTTTGGCCTTTTGGTATTATGAAATTTCAGGTTCTATACACTCATGGTGTTGTCTACTGCACTGTTTGAGAAACCAGCATTTAGGAATCTCATTTGCAATGGTCTTGTGTTGGCTGAGGATGGGAAGAAAATGAGTAAACGGTTGAAGAATTATCCCTCACCAACTGAAGTGATAGATGATTATGGAGCGGTAAGCAAGTGGTTTATGCTAACAAGAGATCTGCTATGCAACATTGAGTTATAATTACAGTTGTTTGTCCATGCCTTATGTTGCAAAATTTTGTTGCTTATTGAATTTAAACTGGTATTAATTACACAATACATCTTTGTCTTGCAGGATGCATTGCGATTATACCTCATTAATTCTCCTGTTGTTCGTGCTGAGCCTTTGCGGTTCAAAAAGGATGGTGTATATGGTGTGGTGAGTGGCTCATTTTTTTCAAACACAACTCTTGACATGCGAAACTAGATACATGTTTCATAACTATTGTTCTGCTACTGTTTGTGATATTTCCATTCTGGTTTTCTTTTGTTTAAGCAGGTCAAGGATGTCTTCCTTCCCTGGTATAATGCATATAGGTTCCTTGTTCAAAATGCAAAAAGGCTTGAGGTCGAGGGTTTTGCACCGTTTGTTCCTATTGATTGTGAAACTCTTCAGAACTCTTCAAATGTGCTTGACCAGTGGATCAACTCTGCTACAGAAAGTTTAGTCCACTTTGTTCGTCAAGAGATGGATTCATATCGCTTGTATACGGTTGTCTGCTTAATGAATACAATCATCCAGCTGTGGATTTTTATTATAAATTTATCTTCTGTTTTCTGCTACTAATTCTGTCCTTGCTTTAGGTTGTACCATATCTTCTAAAATTCATTGACAACCTTACCAACATATATGTGCGTTTTAATCGGAAGAGATTAAAGGGGCGCACCGGAGAAGAAGACTGCAGGACTTCTCTTTCTACTCTGTACAATGTACATTGTTTCCTGAGTAGTGGCCTGCTTTACATTCCTGGATTGCTTTAGCTTTTGTTTGTAGCACAGAAATATTGCATTTTATACTTGTGTCATTAGCATGTGTTGTTTTGTTCTATATTTTAATTGAGGCTTGTGTCTAGGTTCCAAATTCGGTGGCCTATTTTCCAGTTCTTTGCTACCTTTGCTTGGAAACAGTCATGCTAAATGGCCTTCATCTGGAAAATGCCGTCTGTAAATTATCACGTCACCTATCGAGAGGCATTACTTTGCCATTTTCATTCTCATGGAATGTTTTTTATTGATTTCATCTAATATGGTCTCTGAGTTCCATGATCTTCCCTGTATATTTAAATCCAATGACACAAATATTCTAATTTTTGGATCTATTTTTGTCCCATGTTTAATTGAATAAGATCAATAGTTTACCTTCATTTTGGATGAAATAGGATCTTTTGATGTCACTATACAATGAGTCTTTTTTTGTTCCATCTTTGCAGTGAACATAATTTGAAAGACAACATATCTAGTTTGTGGCATTGATATCATTTTAAATTTCAAATGTACTGTTAGAAACTGCAGTGGAGAAGATATGTACATTTTATTAATTGTACACAATCTGATATTGTTCAGGTGCTTTTAACTACCTGTAAAGTGATGTCTCCATTCACACCCTTCTTCACAGAGGTTCTTTATCAAAACCTGCGAAAAGTCTCTGTTGGATCTGAGGAAAGCATTCATTATTGTAGCTTTCCTTCAGCAACAGGAAAGGTGATAGTTTTCTTTATCGACTATGTGGCTACCTTTGTTTCCTTTCTTATTTGTGCCATCTTAGCATGCTTTACATTATTATAATGATGATATGGTCAGAGAGAAGAGCGCATTGAACGAAGCGTTATGAGGATGATGACTGTCATTGATCTCGCCCGCAACATTAGAGAGCGTCATAGTAAACCTCTCAAGACACCACTAAAGTATGCAAAGTTGTTTGCATATGGAAAGTTCTGTTCCATATTTATTAGATAATTTATTTTTGCTGTTAACTATTTCAGGGAGATGATAGTTGTTCATCCTGATTCAGACTTTCTGGAAGACATTACTGGAAAACTGAGAGAGGTCTGATTATGGCTTAGTTTTTCTTTATTTCTCCTTCAGACAACTTTTTTTAATTTTCTACCGTCTTGCATTACATTCTGATGGTATGAACACTCAATCTATTTTATTTGGAGATCTAAATTTGATTTTCTTAGCATATTAACCTTTGATCAGGCTGGTTCTCATATTACATCTCTATTATCAGCTGATAAATAATATCACCAAGAAAATTTCAGTACAATGATCATCGTGATGCTACCAAAGTTTGTCTATATTCTATTTGGGAGTCTGAATTTGATTTAGTTAATGTATTAGCTTTAGTTCAGGCATCTTCATATCTACAAAGCTCAGTGGCTGTCATCTCATTTGCTACAACTCCTTGATCAACCAAAAACAATTATCACAAAGCAAATTACAATAGGAGTGTTATCAGATACAAGAACAATAAAAATAGTTTTTTATAGGTTGTAACTTCTTAGTTGATTGACTAACCAACTTGTATTGCCTTGCTGACGATTAAGCAGTTGTCATGCAAAGCAGCCCTATGTAAAGGGGATAACAAGATTCTAGAGACATCTACAAATGCCTTGCGCAGGATGTTGGTTATTATTTCTAAATTGGAAATAATCCATGAAAAAGAATCTTGCAGATAACATTCACAGAATTATGTTAAGAACTGCCTCAATGAATCCAAAGATGTGTCAGAAAGAGGCTCGACCAAGATGATAGTGTATTTTTGCCAAAGGTTGGCCAATGAGCAATGGTTGGATGAGAGCACCGGTTTTCTACCAGTTACTCATGTTACATAAAATCTTTCTTTGTCTTGTTGGAGAGATGTAGTGTGGCAAAATTCTGGAAGAAGCACACGAAACACCAACAGCTTACATCACTGAATGTGAGATGTGATCATCATTCTGATGATTAACTCTTAGTCCTTGTTAGGGATCGGCCAAAAGTAAAGGGACTGTGAATTCCTAGTTGAATTTGTTGATCCAACCAAAATGGGTTACCATGGCCAATTTTATTTGATCCAGAGATGGATTTGCCTGGACAAATAAAATCCATTCAAGTTAAAACCATTCCAGATAGGTCAATTCAAAAAATAAACCTTCTTAATAGAAAATAAGAACAACAAATAACAAGTTGATATTCCCTGAGTTTATAGTTAAGGATAATTGTGCGGTTCATCGAGTTATAACCAGTGCCCAGAAGTCTCATGTTGATATTCCTTGAGTTTACACAGCTCTTTTAGCAAAATGACCAGCCTTGACATTTGATTGTCATGCTTTAGGGACATAGAAAGGGCATATATTAACAGTTTCACCCAACCAGGATAGTGTCGATAAACCTCATAATCAGTGGGTCTACTGTCGTTCTTATATTCAGAAGCAAACTGATCACCAAAGGTGGTTGTAGTTTAATTAGTCTTCTTTTCGTTTCAGAAATGTTCTCAAGTGGAGCTTGCATTTTATATACTCTATTCTGTAAATTCATTGTTACTTGTTACTAGAAATCCAAGTATCGTGTAGTCGCCTCATGTTTCATTAAACTGTATATCTTTTTTCCAATATGCAATTAACTTATTTACTTAAATTGCAAACTTATTTGCACTTTGTAGTATGTGTTGGAGGAGCTCAATATTAAATCAGTGGTTCCTTGCAATGATCCTTTGAGATATGCTTCTCTAAGGGCTGAGCCTGATTTTAGGTATGCCTTGGACTGGTTACCAAATTCCTTAGCATGTTCAATTATGTTTTCTTATTTCTTGTATTCCTTTTTAGTATATTAGGTAAAAGACTTGGGAAAGCAATGGGTGCTGTTGCTAAGGAGGTTAAGTCAATGTCGCAGGCTGATATATTATTATTTGAACAAACTGGGGAGGCTACATTCTCTGGGCATTGCTTGAAGCAAAATGATATAAAGGTTCTAAATTTTGGTCTTGAAGCACATCTTTTAGAATCATCTTCCATTTAAAATTTTTTAATTATATGATTAACCTTGTTTTAGGGAGTATTTCAATTACCATATGGTTTTTTGTATTGTGAGGCAATGGCTTTTTGTTTCTATGGATCGAGGACTAGCGGTAACACTATTCAGGGCTATGATTTTAAAGGTTCACTTTTTTGCATGTTTTTTCATATGCAACCATTTATCATATTACAATCACTCTGCACTTTCCCTACAATTTGAATTTTGCATATCTAATCACGAAAAAGCCCTTTAACCTTGGGAATCCTATTATGAATTTTTATTATTCAGAATTTCAGATAATAGTTACGTAATTTTCTCTTACATTACCTGTTTTGCTTTTCAAGTCTGCATCTTAAACTTCTCTTCCTAAATTTTCATTTTGGATCTGTTTTCAAAATGGATATTTGATGAATGCTTAATAGCATTGATATCATGAGATTAGATTTTATGCAGGAGAATCAAGGACTTGTTCACTCAAAAGAATTTAGGAATTTTTCAGCATCTTAAATATGGTATCACGAGTTCTATTAGTTTGTAATGGATAACAGCAACTGATAATTTTGGCCCATGCTTTCAGGTATTGCGGGAGTTTAAACGACCTGCTGATGTGACAGAAAAAGAAATAGATGCTGCTGGAGATGGTATCGATCAGATTTTTTTTGTAAAACTACATTGTAGAAAAAACTTCTCCCTTGTGCTTATGATCATATTGCTTTTGTTAGGTGATGTTTTGGTGATATTGGATTTGCGAGCTGATGAATCATTGTTTGATGCGGGAGTTGCTCGTGAGGTAAATTGTGGAAATCTTTGTTTTTTTATTTTTTTTGTAGATCATGTGGTTACTAGTTCCATGATTAATTTGTTAAGGGGCTTCTTTGTTCTTACGCTGAATAAATAAAAAGAAAAGGAACTTTTTTATGAGCTTGAGATAAATATACATGGATACTCCAAACTTATGCAGCTCATTTTACTATATAATCATAAACAATACATTTAATACAGCCAAATAACTTTTCTAATAGCTATTGATCATAAAGCATACTTAGTGCTTACATCCGAGTAACAAATGTGTTACATTCTTGTGTGATCTATACATGGATAACGATTCATGTGTGTACTTGTGTATCCAATATATGTTTTGTACTATGTGTTGAATCATCACATGCATAGCTATTTAGATCTGGCATTCTTTGGACATGGACAAATCATTCTTATTGTTTCTCCCAAATTTTTAGTTCTCTAGTACTAACAGTGCTTAGCTCTTTTGGCACATCTAGTATCTGTGCATCTGTGGTATATAATAGCTCATAATTAACATCCGTTCATAATGGTTTGCAATAATAAAATGGCCAGTGTTTCCATCAAATATTCTGCTGCCTCGTTTCCCTTGATAAAAGAGCTCCTGGAGTAGTTAGTCATAGGAAATGTCATGATTGTGCATTGCATAATGTCATGCGAACAATTTCACTCTTACGACCCTGATGTTGCTTTACATGAGAATGAAGTAGATGTATGAGCCTCTAGTCTGTATTACTTCTCTATCTCAGGTTGTGAACAGAATTCAGAAATTGCGGAAGAAAGCTGGATTAGAACCCACTGATATTGTGGAATTATACTATGAATCTCTTGAGAAAGATGAAAAGATCTTGGAAAAGATTGTGAATTCCCAGGTATGATCTTCATGTTCAGTAATGTACTTTGAATTCTCTGGTTTGACTTTTATGGATGTTAACGTTGGTGGCTTTTGCTTTGTCCTTTTATGCAGGGTGAGTATATCAAAGATGCTCTTGGTTCTCCTTTACTTCATAAAAGTTGGGCTCCATCAGAAGCTGTAAGTATTTAATAGTAGAAAGGCATTGCTTTAGATGAGTTGTCATTTGTTATCATTATTTTCTATCCATTCTTGGTTGAGCATTTAGAGACTTTTGCTGTTGCATCTTAATACATTATTGTTATTATTTCCAAGGCCATGATGGATAATCCATTGAATTGACATTTGACTGTCATTAGTAAAAACCCATTCTTACTGTTTTTCTAATGGTTTCAGGGGCATATTGTCAAATATATTTTTCTTTTTACACATCTAGTATGTTCTATTCAGGCTAATTCTGTTATAATTGGTTTGAAATCACACTCACCGCTTGCAGTACCATTACTTGCAGGTTATTTTCTGTCAAGAGGAGTTTCAGGTATGCTGAGCTATGAAATTCCCTGACCATCATAAAAAAGATTCCTAATTTTGATGTCAATGGCATTGCTGTTCACCTCAGTTCCACTTATAACACAGGTTCTAGACACATTATATCTAAATTAAATTTGATGATTTTTATCCCATCACTTTTTTTAGGTCCAATTTTCTCATGAGGAAATACCCAGTTTGTCCTTCGTCATCATCATAGCAAAGCCCGCCCTTGTTTTTAATGCTGAAGCTATTGTTGCAATATATTCAGGTTGTCTATTTAGAATATACCGCCCTTCTTGTATATTACTCCAAAACTCAACATTTTAACACTGCACTCCCGAATCTGCAGGAAATAACAAATATGCTGAAAATTTACAAACATATTTGTCATCAAGAGACCTTTTCAATTTGAAGTCAGAGTTCCAAGCTGGAAACGGAAAGGTTGGGCTTTTGACTCAACAATACTTGTCATCTTTTAAGTGATTGGGTCTCTTTATCTAAATTTGTTTGGGACAAACTACCGGTCTTTAGCAAGTTTTTGAATCTTTCGACAATCCTGCAGATCAAGGTAGATTGCATTGAGAACCAGCCATCCGTTGATTTGGAGCTGGGGAAACATCTCTTCCTTAGTGTAGCAGATTTCTACTTGAGCAGGAAGACCGGTTGAGAGGCGATTTTGTATAACATTTTGCTCAACTTCACTCAAAACACGCATTTATTGCCTCAGCATTTATCGACCGCTAAGTGGTATACGAAGATTACAGGGTATCTCAATCCTCTCTTGAGCTTGGTATTCAAGAAACTTACAAAAAAAATTCTATTTTCGAAAATGCTAATCTGTAGTTCTTATTTATTTTTATTTGTGTAATAATTCTATCATTCTTAGTGAGTTTTTGTTTTTGTTGGCATAACAATTTAGCTTGGCCTTATAGCTTCATGCTTAGTGAGTTTTTAAGTAGCCTGATGTTTGGTTACTATTTGTAATGTAATATTGTTGGGTTGCAAGTATCAGAGACATTAGAATCGAGGATGAATCTGTGTCATTAGATTTCGAGCTCAGTCAGAACTGCTATCATGTCAAATGAGAAAGATTTTGATTGGATGATCATTTAATCAAAATAGATGAAGCCATTATTAAGAAATGATTCGATATGTTTATGAACACTGCTCTCATGTGCAAGCTGAGAGGTGAAACTAAATTGAAGTGCATAGTGCAAATTAAATCGAGAGAGACATCGATACAACTGAGCTCACAATTTAATATCAGCATCTCAATGTCTCTCTCGATTTAATTTGACAACGTAAGCTAAATTTAGTTTATAATTTAATATTAACATCAATCTCTTCTCTCAATTTAATATTAGCATTAAACATTGGACAAAGTGAAAACAGCTTTGGGTGTAAGCTAGATTGCGAGAAAGACAATGATGCTAATGTTAAATAGACAATGAGTGGCTGAGACACGACAACTCTAAAGCATGCAAGACTTGTAGGGAAGGAAAGAGGTTTACAAGGGTTGAAAGTCTTAACCAGCACAACAACTTTATAAGTGGCATGTAAAACTTGTAGGGAAGGAAAGAGGTTGACAAGGGGCGAAGTCTTAAGTAGCACAACAACTACTGTACGACTAGCACACTCAACAACGACCATCTAATGGAGTGACTAGACTCAGACTCTCCTCTTTTTGGTATCAATCACTATAGCATTAAGAATAGGAGAAGAAAGGTCCACAAAAGGTGGCGAAGGAGGGAGCCGACGAAGTAGGTTGTAGGAGCAGCAGAGCCATCTTTAGAAAAGACATTGTTTAGTGTCGACCAACAAAAACCATCAAGTTAAGGAACAGTAGAGCCATCTTTCTTACACGACAAAAGACATTGCTTTTGTGTTGCCTAAGCCGCGCCAAGAGAAACTCTGAGAAAGTCGGAACGAAAGCATTTCTATCTGCACGTCATCCCTACCGACCTATTGGTTGAATACAGAGTGTTATTGTTTTGTATTTGATTCGTCGTATTATATGATTGTATCGGCACCGCCACAGCTACCTTACAAAAACAAGTTGGTCATGTAATATATGACTCATTTAAGTGGGGGGAAAAAACACAATAGAACAATGTCTGAGCCCGGGTTCGAACCGGGGACCTCTAGTGTGTGAGACTAGCGTGATAACCAACTACACCACCCAGACTTTGTAATCATGAGCCCAAAATTAATTTTTCTTCTAGAATAAAATAATAACCCTTTTTTATTTTTTATTTTTTATAATTTCGATTTGGATCCATTATGATTGCAAGAGTAAGATATGGTGAATAACAAACTTGAGCATCCGAGGACTTATTATGACTTTGGCATCTTTTGATCATTACTTAGTAGGTTAGAATTTAAATATTAAGATTTTGGATATTGGACTCAAAGTTTTAAACCGAGATGTACGGAGAAGCCTGAAGCCAAAATTCAAATATCAAGATTATGAGGTTAGTATGTCTAGTTCTAGTTTTAACATCAAAATCGCATGACATGACCTAAGTCGACCACAATGACTCCTTCATAGGATTGTTGAAATAACAACTTCATAAGATGATGTTAGCAACAGTTTTAATTTTCTATTATTTATAATATAATTGACAACTCAACCTATTGGAAGTAAGAAATCTTCTTAGATTTCTAAAACTAGTGTCGATACAAAATCATAGTAAAAAATAACTTCTTAGGAAGGAATTTTTTTTTGAAAATTAAAATTATATTATTCTATAAATATCCCATTTTTAATTTAAGTTTTGATGGGGTGAGGATGTGAGGTTCATGTGTTTGTTTCTTAATGGGTCTAAATACCCTATCTTCTTATTCGTACTTCAATTAAAAGTAACTCAATGGTTTGATTTTCTTCATGAATTAAGTGGTAAATTTGTTTTTTTTTTAATCAACTTTCTGATATATTATTTGATAATGATACCTTTGGAATTCTCTTTTCATTTGAATATCACACCATCAAATCTAGATATGAGATGAGACAATCCCAATGACTAATTTGACCTAGTCAAAGAAGAATATGGTTGTCACGACTCAGATAACCAATCGTTTGGCACTCCAAACTCCTCTCAAATGAACAAATCGGTTTAGTTGGCTATGAATCACTGTTGAGGTCACACCATCTCGTCTCGGTGGAGATGTCATACGGGTCATATTCTAATAAAAAGGACAATCAGCCACTTACCACTCCCTAACACTTAGCATTGGAGCAACTCATCACAATCTTCCCATTAAGTAGAGATAGAAATGAATGAATGCATTGCGACGTCTACAATGACTTGCAACATTAAAAAGAAAATACTCCTTGTCGTAATTAATACTCCATCTAAATCTTCAACACCACCCTAACAATTGTAGCACATGATATCATGTATGTTATTACTAAAGAAAGACCACAAGAAATTGTCCGAATTAATTCATATCACCTAATTTCGACAGCCATAAAAGAATAGGATATCATCAGATGGCTTAATCTCTTGGTGTATAAGATTCACAGACATGATAGAGAACTTGTTTCAAATAGCTAGCTGGCTCACCATATCAGTTTCTCACAATAATGTGCTGCTCAAACGTCTTCTAGAGGCTTATACTTTTCCTGAGGTTGGGATGAAATGGAATTGTTTCGGAGTGAATAGTGGATGTTAAAATCATGTATATATATATATATATATATATATATATATATATATGTAGAACTTCCATTTCACTATGTTCATCAACTGCAACAAACTAACTTAGATTTTGATGGCTGTGTACATCATATCAAACAGAGATAAAGAGGCTTGAGCAGCTCTCTATCTATCTATATCTATCTATTTATCTATCTATCTATCTATCTATCTATCTATCTATCTATCTATCATCTCGGAGACCAAGGCGGCGAAAGTGTGGGCGAAGGCAGCGGTGATTGAGAACTTGACCCGCCCACGCTTGGGGATCAGGCGACGGCGGCTGCTGTATATCCTCCCTCCACTTAGCCTTCTTCCTTTCATTCTTCGTCTTCTTCCCATTCTTTCCTCCCCTTGTGTTTCTCCTCTCTCATCTTGGACTGGGATCAAGCTACTACCGTCCTCCCCCCTTCTGTCTCTCTCTGTGGTATCGAGCTACAACTTGCAGTGGAGTGGCAATATACGCATAGAGGAGGCCGCTGCCTAATTTGCTTTAGATTGGCACTCGTTTGCACTCCCATCACATGGCACATGGATCACATCTTATATTCTCTCGCTTCTCTCTTTCTTGTATTCTTTCTCCTTAGGAAATCATGTTAAGGAATATAAGTGAGAAGTGACAGTAGGAGAGGCTGCCACCATCCACTAACAAGATGCCTTGTCGGAAATAAGAAAAGAAGTATGGATCATAAAAATGGTTGATTTCGATGTATCCACACAAGATATAGGGATAATGATTCCCCATGCAGATGATGCGAAGACTATTGACCAGCTAACCTTACTTCGACACATGCAAAGCAGATCATAACAAATCTTTCTAAAGTAGATTTTATTTCAACTTTGCATCAAGTGAATTCTTCCCTAACCCCAAGAAAAAAAAAAAAAGAAAGGGAAATTCTTCCCTAATGATTTAAATTAAAACGTGAATGAGCTACAGATGATGATCCTCTCGGGGACACTTCCAATGACCTCTATTTTATAAGAATACACCTTCAAATATTGATTTTGCTTGGTTGAGTGTACTCGTTCTTGGTCATATACTGTGTGTGTGTGAAAGAGAGAGAGAGAGCCAATAAGTTCTAGAGAAAATAAAAATAAAAACAAGGACAATCAAATGAGGGTTTTGATGATATGTAAGTTAAGAACATGCCAACTATTGAACTCAAGCTAACATTATAAACCTATCTATTTGATGTCATGCATTGAATTACCTGAAGAAGTGAGCTGATGAAGGTAGAAGTTGGAATGAGGATCCTCAGGAATGGCAATTCTAGCTTCTACAAATAGATGAAGGTACCTTGTAATTTAGTGTGAGAAGCTGATCAAAGCATTCATCAATAGCATCAGTGAGTTGCATGTAAACAAAGGAGATGTCACAGTCACAAAGTAGAATGGGGACTATCAGCAGAAATCACCTGTTTGATACAATCATATTAGCTGAAAATTATTAGAGACAAAAGGTAGAATGGGGACTATCAGCAGAAATCACCTGTTTGATACAATCATATTAGCTGAAAATTATTAGAGACAAAAGGTAGAATGGGGACTATCAGCGGAAATCACCTGTTTGATACAATCATATTAGCTGAAAATTATTAGAGACAAAAGGGTTGAGCACATAGGCGTTGTATTTTGACTCGACAAAGGCCCCTTGGTTTCGAGTCAAGTAGAAAATATCAGCTATAAAGAAAGAACAGTTCGACTGGCAATCATAGTGAGCCAGCATTGAATTGCCATGAGAAAATAATATCACAATACCAAAGAGTTGTTGTCTCATCATATTGTGGTTTATTGGAGAATTATAGAATGTGTAGTGCAAGATTACAAGACTCCATAGTACATAGTCTATCATGCTATGAAAACTTTGAAGAGCATAACAAAGAGAGGTCCTCTCTAAAGAAGGCAATGTTACTCAAATGCTTTATTGCCATGCAATTGTTGAGGAATGAGAAGGTAGGTTATCCCAGCAAATCTAGTGCACCAACTTTTCTCCCACCTGCCACATAAATATGATCAGTCACAAGAAGCCAAAAGTTTCATGTATAACATCCTTGTTATAAACAAGGATTTCATATGCCAGCCACCATTAATCATGCCGTTTGATACGTATTATATACCACAGCTTCTTAAGAATACAACATTAAACACACTGTTACAGAAATTTGGTAGACAAACTATCAATTGTCACGGTAGTCCAGATCTATGCTCTACCTGATTTATATCATTTAGGACACCAATTTGATGCAACATTGTAACTAAAACTAATAGAAGATAACTACAATTACAAGATTAAACGAAACGACATTTTGGTGGAAGCTGTAGAATGGAAGAAGCAGAGTGGAAGCTAGGAGAAATTTTCAATAAAAAGAAAAAACAGATATCAGAAGACCATCCATCAAAAATCAATATTGTTTTCATTCATTATAAATCTGCCTATTATCTCACTCGAGGCATGAGCGCTCACACAAACATCTAGTTTCTTTTTCTAAAGTTTCTTTCCTTCACCCTGAAGTTATTGGATTCATTAAATAAGTCACATTTCAAGACTCCAAATCTCTAGCAATAATATCCCAAAGACTTGTTAAGTTGGCAACTTTTTCCTAATTAAAACACATCAAAGTAATGTCTCTAACATAAAAAATCAAATCTAGAAAAAATATCCACAAAAAAAGAAGAAATAGAAATGTGCTGTCCCAACTGGTTTGACACATGGCAAATACAAACACATTATGGATTTGGCTCCAACCCAAACTAGAATCAATCAACAAATTATTTACCCATAAACATTAAACATCAAAAATTGATCTGCAGTTTAGATTCATTAGGGATTCACTGATCATTCCATCATCTCCTTTACCCAACTACATGGTCCTGGCTAGTTATTTGCTATTATCAGAAACTTTGGAAGCTGTAATTATCCTCATACAGCATGCTACAGCATCCGCACCCTAAATAAAAATATAGGCTTAGTTCATACACAATAGAGTACGAAATCCATATCACATTAAAATGGCCATGTTCCTTTCTAGGCATCAGTTCATCCAATTTCTCAAGATGCTATTTAACCTATTGGTGAAGAAACCCTGTCCAACTAGAATAATAACAATCTTAAAAAAGCACAACATTTTCCATAAAAGCAAGCTCGTTCAAACATGTTTAAATAAAGTTGCAGCTAATAATTTTGAGTTTCAACTACTATCAATACCACTTCCTTTGCGTCCTTCTTTCCACCAAACAGCTTGTATCCACCATAAATTAGAAGGGCCCAGCCAGTCAAACTGGTAAGTACAAACTGTAGAAGACAAAGCTCTTGTTAGCTTCATTTCACAACATCTTGCAGAAACCTTCAACTAAATGTTGAACCAAGGGTTCGTGATTCACCTTGGTCTAGACCCAGGAGACAAATTTCAATCACTATTTAAAAAAAAATCACTATTGATGTGTCTAAATGTTGAACCAAAAACAAAAGAAGATCTTCTAAAGGAAGTTGCACAAAAATATATAGCTCTTCCTATAACCAGAACACTCGAACATTAGAAAATATATAAACCATGCAAATAGAACTCACATGTTCTTCCTTCCATTTAGATGGACTAAGCGGGTCTTCCCACATATTAATCTTTGGTGGGCCATGATGATCTGCAAAAAATAGTGAGGAACAAAATTGAAATCAAATAGCAAACCAAGAAGTAAAGGGGATGTATTCAGAATATTATCTTACAAGTTAGACTAGTGTCAGAGTCAGATATATTTCATATGAACTATTAAAGTTGCATAATTGCATATCCAGATATATTACCAGTTGTCAATACAAAACCGATTATTTGCACTATCTTCTTATGCTATATCATGACTCATTAACATTAAGCAGCACATGAACCAGCTTGACATATCCATCATGATAAGCGCACCATTCCCTCCCCTTTCTTTTCCTCTCCCCACCATGGAATAACAAGAAGTAATAAAGTCCCAAGTATTCAGGGCTAGCTACATAATTGTAACATCTCTTATTAGGTTTTCCTACCTCCTCTCACACCACAATAGGGAGTTGGGATCCCAAGAATACATAAGATGAAAAGTCTAATACTTTTGCTAGCAATAATAAGTCCCAGAGGTGCTGCTTAACAATCTTTTCATCAAGAACTTTGCTACAAGCTACTTCCTGGGCTTTCCTCTACCTCTCCTCCAACCACAGCATGGAGTCGAGATCCATAGAATGCATAAACAAATAAGATCAGAGAAGCTTAAATCTTTGGGTGCAAATATAGTACAACATCAACAAGCTGTATGCCCTAAATCCATATCATTTTGCTAATAATTAGCATTGAGATGTTTAGCAATAGTAATTTATAGGGGTACTGCTTTACAATACTTTTTTTTCGAGAACTTGGCTACCAGTTGGTTATAAATTACAATGTTTTTCACCAGAAAAGAAATCATATTTGTCAGATTTCACTGGAAACTGTTGAGAGCTCAGACTAAACTATGTTGCATTGCCCATATGCACTGGGACTCAACTTTCAAGATGGCTACTGGAATTAGGAACTAATTTGTCTTTCAAGTCATCCCATCTCCATCATCCATTATATACTCTTCTGCACAGAATCTAATCCATAATCCTACCAATTAAATCGTTGTTCCGTTTATGTCCTCTGAAAAACGTATTGGATATAACTTTGATCCCCAAATTTTCTAAGGAAATTGTTCGTCGACCATTTGAATTAGACCAATAAAATAGTTCAAAATTCAAATACACAATATTTTCTCCAGAACAAGAAAAACTAGGGTGTACAAGAAAATGAAATGGAAGACGCCCGTAGCACAACTCGCAGAAACCCAATGTATTAATCAGATCTAATACGCTGTCACCGCACATCCTAACGATCGGAAGCTGAAGAAGCGCGATCAAAACAGTGAATAAGAACAATCAAAAAGGAAAGGCCGATGAGAGCCCGACGGATCAAAAGATGGGATGAGAGACGGACCTCCGCCACCGGCGAGTCCCCGCCGAGGCACGAGCTTCGCCGCAGCGGCGGAGGGCCGGGAGAAGGAGGAAGCGACCGCCAGCGCCACCCGAGCCGCCATGCTTCGCTGCAAGAGGGAGAGGGAGAGGGAGAGGGAGGGAGACGGGCGATGGGAAGAGCGCTAGTCGCTTCCTCGGGAATGATGGGCTCGAAGCCCGACCTTACAATACCGTACATAAATGCTTATGTAGGCCCAAATGTTACCTTAATGGGCTTCAGGCGAGCCCATATTAAGCTGAACATTGAGAGGGCTCTTTTGATAACCCAATTATTATTTCATTTTCCATCTATTATTATTTTCAATAAATAAGCATAAGAAGAGTTTTTTGATAATATTCATAATAATGAAAAATTACATGAATATATGTAAACATTTACACCTCCCAACTCAGTGACCTTTTATTAATCCCTCTATATATTTGAGCATTTTTATAGTTAATCTTCATTAGCTACTATAAATTAGTTATTAATTGAGATGTTAATGACCTCTAGGAGTTTATTATGATGCTAAAAGTGTCGAGAGTATTTTAGATATTTTATATCTTTATATGCTTCTTTAACTCAAATATAATAATGTTAATTGAATTCTCTAGAATTGGTGTTAACAACCCTAATATACGGTTGAAGATATTGATATTTGAATAAATGCATATGTTATATATTGTTATTTCTAAACTTTGCAAGGTATATATATATATATATATATATATATATATATATATGATGGATTTGAAAATGCTAAAGGAGTTATGGGAATAAGAAATATTCTTAAAATAATATGTTGTTAATAGATTAGTATATTCATGAAAAATCCCTTATACTTATAGTGTCCAAGCCTCATACATATTAAACCACAACTAGCATGTTAATGAAAGTATAAATAATATATATTTGATATAATTTATAATATCTATATTTCATAAATATAATAAATGACATTATCATGTTTTTAGTTTTTAAGATTAAAATATATGTTTTTTTAAAATATTATTCTTAGTATTATATAAAATACTGGTTGAGCACACATAAATATTACGTTAAGTATAATGCAACAAGTTAAAATATATTAATGGACTTGAATATGAGGTTAAGTTATGGTAATAAAAATATATAACTAAAAGTGACGATTGAATTTTAATCGATTTCAAGTGAATTTAAAGTTTTGAATGAGTTTGATCATGATTAAAGTTTAAGTTTTAAATATTATTTATGTGGAGGATATAAGTTACTAAGGTATAGATGGAGTAATAAAAAATTAAATGAATATACAAATTAAAGAAGAGTATTTTACTAAATATTGAGATACATAAGTGAAATTAAAGGAGAAAATATCATCTTTTTTAAACTAAGTTAAACTCAATTAAAGTTATTATAAATATATTAGTAAAAAAATTTGAAACTAGGCAGAATAGAATTGAGCCCTAAACACGAAGGCCACCTCCTAAGCACTTTTTTTTTTTTTTTTTGGCCTCATCATCTTTACCACCCTAATAACACAAGGTCTTTTCTCTTTTTCTTTAACCATTCTCGTAGCTTTTCTGATGCGAGATAGAAACCCTAACTTTGATGAAAATTGAGGTAAGAAAAACTTATTTTTTTCTTTATTATACCTAGGGTTTCAGTTTTATAGATTATACGTTGATATTATCAATTATTTTTTAGTAACCTAGACTTTTAATTAATATTTAAATTTTTGATATATTTTATATGATTCTTTTATGATTTTAATCTAAGATCAATGCATAAAGTTATAAGTGTCGTAATAAATCTCATATTTGGTAAGAAGTTCTATTTAAGCTAAATTGACCTATTAGATATATGATTAGGTTTTATTCTTTTGATACATTTTAAAAGATTACCCTAAGATTATATAAGATTTATTATTAAGTGAATAACACTTATACCAAAATATAAGGTTCATAAGTTCAAACAATCCTAACCCAATTTCAACATAACAGAATACGTGTTGATAATTGAATTAAGAGAATAGTTTAGCCTTCAAATAATTTTATTTTAAGCTAAAATTTGGTATATATTTAGTTTATATGTTCCCTAGTTTTTTATAAAATTTTATGATAATTCAACATCATTGGTCAACTAATTGTGCACTGATTTATATGTTACAAATTCCAAAACTGAAGTAAAATTTCTTTACATAATTGTGCACTGATTTGATTAATATTAACTAGTTAATTTGATTATAAAGTGAATTGATATAAAACTGATAATAGAATCTCTATTAATTTTCAGGTTAAGATAGTTTATTTTATGAGGGATTTTATCAAAGTTTTTTCTATAAATTATTACAATGAATTATTATAAATTAATAATTCAAGAGATAGAGTTCTTGACTAAGACATCTTGATCCTATGCTCTCAATTTGATAAGTATATCAATTCATAATATACTTGATCATTAAGAAATATTACATTTTATTGACATCTTTATTTTAAGTTAAATCAAATAAGTATAAGTTTATTTTACTATATAATAGTGATCATATAAATTATCATATTCATAATATATTTTAGAAAGCATGTTTCAAATGATATGATTGTCTTGAGGTAAGCATCAGCTAAATGTGAATGTATATATTTTGTAAGCATAAAAATATATAAATTATGATAAAAATATCATATATATATATGTGTGTGTGTATATGTATATGAAGATATAAGATATGAGAATGAATGTGTTTATTGTGATATGTGATACGGGAGTGCATGGATATATTACGATTTGTTATGCAGGTATATGTTATGTAGAATTTTACCTTCTTATTATTCTATATGTTGTAAGGTTATGTTTACTAAAAAAGTCATGGAATGAGATGTTTATCATTATTTATCTTATGATGATAATTTTAAAATATGATATATATGGTATGATACATGCTCACCTAGATAAAAATATAAACGTTTATTTTTACTGAGTCATTACTGACCTTATTTTGTAAGTAAAGATACTAATATCTCACCCAAGTGCTTGGGTAGGAAAGTAAACATGTGCAAACATATACGAATGCATATGTGAACGATGACCTGTAAGTATTTTGTGTGTATAAATTTTAAACATATGTATTTTTCTTTGATTAGATTTTATAATTATGTACAGGTGTAAAAAACATTATATATAATTTTTTTATCATTTTTATTTAGTAAATTTATATATTTTAATTTTAAAATTATTTATTTTTATTGTAATTCTATCGATAATAATAAGTATGGATGGAACTAACGAGGATTGCAATTAAAATGACAAGGACCGACATGCCCGAGAACCAAGCATGTTGATATGTGCTTTTACCGTAAATTAGATGTAAATGAGTGCAATTATGAATGTTAATAATGTGGACCGATGTATATGTTTATGCCTAATAAATATATCAACTCAATGTCGAGGTAGAATACTTTGGGATCAGGGAAGGGATGATATAATTGCATTAGCAACATTACTAATATGTTTTCTGTGGATGGTGCAATCCAGTGACCGAAAGAGGACTTTGAAGAGACCAAGTTGAGTGAGACGGTTGCTCAAGCACCCAACTCTTTTCTAATCACCAAATACTTTTTCCTAATGGTTAGATTAAGGTCAATATGAATCATATCATGAAACTAATCTCTCTTTTGGCAAAATTAAAATTGAGTAGGAGCATTGTGCATTTGGACAATTTTAACCCTTTTTTTTCCCCACTGTCTTGTTAAGTTACTTCAACTAAGCTTTACAATTCTAAAAGAAATTTCTATGAGGAGAAAATTTGAGGTTTATCTCAAACATTTTTGATATATTAAGTGTAAGAAAAAAAATGCTTCCTACATCCTCTTGGCCATTCAACATGCATAACATTTATAACATAATATGATAATTTTTTATTAAAAAATTATGTATAACATAATCCAACGCAAAAGATTGTAAGATTTTAACTATTTTGGGATCAACTGTACAAATCCTTTTCTATTGAGAATTATATATATATAAGTTTCAACATTCTTGTATAATAACACTTATTTTTTTTAATTTGTGGAATAATTTTCTAATGTATTATAGTTATTATTTAAATCCTTACAAATTGTTCTTTTACACACATAAAGCACAAAAAGATTGAAGTCAACTCAAATTAAGAGCAACATAAAAATACCTGTCAGTTGAGGGGTTATTTGCAAAACATAAGATATTAACTGTCCGTTTCTCTCGAGGATGCGCTCTTAGCGGGGAATGGGATAACGAGCTCGCTTCGGTATCTCTCTGAAAGGCGTTTGTTTGGGGATTGGGAGCGCTTCCCTTCCGGATTTAGATCTCTCTTTTCTTATTGCTTTTGTCTCTTTTCGTGAAAGGACGCTGGTCGAGAGTCAAAAAGCCTATTTTTCGACTATTTCCTGGTTTTTTTCGCTTGTAATTTGGTAAAGTAACGAAAAGCTGCAATTTGATGTCAGTTTGCTGGATTTTCTGTGTGGTAACGCACTAAATTTTCCTATTTGGGAGCATTTATGGAGGTAGAGATAGGGGATTCGGTTCATGGTGCTTGGTTGAGAGATTCTGTTCCCGTTTGATTGGTTTGGGTTGAGGAATCGAGTTGGTAGGAGGCCTCCACGTCTCGTTAAAAGCCGCCGGTTGTGTTTCATCGGTCGGCTTGAGAGTTTTTGGAGTTCGATTTGAAGGAAATGGTGCTTTGGTTGTGAAAGTTAGGGTTTTGTTTCGTCTTTCCACTTAAGGTTTGTGAAATGGCCTCCATGTCTTCTACCTTGTTGGTGGCTCCAACTGGCGCTCGTAGCATGATGGAGGAGATGCTGATTGCGATCAGATTGAGGGATGAGAAGCCAAAGGACGCCCTACCAGCATTGCCCGTCCGGCCCACATTGAGACGACGCCCGCCGTCATCGAGGAACTCGCTGCCCATGGCATTCAAGGGTGGGAGCACGGCAGAATGCTCATCGAGTGGTCCTGATCTGGCAAAAGATAAGGCAAGGCCGGAACGGAGGGAATTAAGTAATGGCAGCTCTGTAAAAGATAGATCAGAAAAGGTGAATCATCTTGAGGCCGAAGAGTTAGTGAACTATGAAGAAGTGCCTGAAAAGTCCATTGTTTCGCAGTCCTCCATGGCAGGTCCGGTGGATGAGAAGCTTGGATACGACGGTCGCAATGGTTTTGTTGAAGAGGAGGTAATGCAATTCTGATATTGAGTCAACTTCTTTTTTGAAAAGAAACAAAAGAAGATGATTATTCTTTTCCAAAATTTAATATTTTTTATAATTTGCTTATCCC
Source organism: Musa itinerans (assembly GCA_001649415.1). Taxonomy (NCBI): domain Eukaryota; kingdom Viridiplantae; phylum Streptophyta; class Magnoliopsida; order Zingiberales; family Musaceae; genus Musa; species Musa itinerans. The sequence goes on along the minus strand of LVTN01000214.1, from coordinate 161,768 downwards.
GGTAAAATGTGCATAAACTTCCCCTTGATCAGTAAAGTTTGTTGAATACTGTGGCTTTGCACCAAAATATTTTTAATTTTCTTCTTAATGATAATGAAAGATGTACATGCTTTCATGTTATTGTTTGTTGGTTATTGGTACTAATTGCATATTATTTTAACAAAAACATCTGCACGTTGTTTCTTGCTTTTTCATTGTAGGTTTTTTTGAAAAATAGTTGAGTTTAAGAAAGAATTAGAGTTGGAAGTTTTATGTTCAAAGACTGTTTAGATATGGGACAAAGTGCTGATCAAGTAAACTTCCACAATTAATAAGAGAACTTAGCATACACAAGGTTTTATTAGTTTAAAGTGATCATGATGAGGATATTGGCTGTGAAGCTCGGATATCAGCATAAAGAACTGGCATGACATGATTACCATGCACCAATATGGCACATTACAAAAGGTAGCTAATACATGCAATGTGGACATGGCTACAATGTATTTAACAGATGGTATATAGCAAAACATGACATGTCAAGTTTAGTTATTCAAGAAAATAATAACTTTTACAACGTTACGATCCAAAATGTACGAAAGGAACAAAAGTACTAACAGATGTTCAATTTTTCTTACATCTATTTTGAGCATGTTTAAATGGTAGCCAAACGCATGAGACTCCTGACAACCTGGTAGGGAAGGTCAATGTACATTGCAAAGGTGCAATCTTACTATGGCATGAAGCCTTAGCCTCATTTTAAGCATGGGTCCATTCAACTTAGTTCTTGTTTAGCTAGCATGTTGATCTAGATATTTCATTTTCATCAAAATTTCTTGTGCCATTTTTGCCTACAAACGATAACACCATGGGAGCTCTGAAAATTTTTTGTGAACATGTGTGGCAGGCTTCAAAAGAAGATGGCCAGAAGGTGCACCCTTCGAGGGTGGATGACCTTGAGAATCTGGTTTTAAAGACAAAGGCAGAACTGCGACAAAAAGAGGAGGAAAATGTTGCATTATTGCAGCAAGTTCAACAGTGTGAGAAAAAGCGGTCACTGTTTGAGGTAAAACTGAAGTCCATGGAGGAGATGTATCAGACACAAATAGACACTCTGAAGGTGAGGATACTTAGTTACTTATAAAGGAAATACCTTTTAATATAGTGATGTCCTTGAAGATTCTAAATATTTATGTTGCTAAGTGATGAGTGAATGATTATTACTCGCAGCAGGACAATGAGTGCTTGTCTTTTCATTGTAGTTTGTCAGACAGCACAAATGTGATGCTCAGTGTTATGCATTATACACCCGTCTAATTAGATCAACATGTTATCAGACATTGGATCATCATCTAGGTTAAAATCACTATGTCATCGTATTGTGATTTTCAATTAGAATGTTAAGGAACTGTTGTTATTGTTGAGGGTGTACTATTTTCCTTCTGAATTTGGAGAACAAATTGAACTTGAGGTATTACTACCCTGTTGGAACTTATCCATCCACCGAATGCACATTATGGAATTTATATAATTTGTAACATACTGCTGCAATTCAAATACAATCTTCTTCTTTCTAATCGGTTGCACATGCAGGTGAATCTAGCTGCGGCACAGAAGAGCATTGCTGTTGGTGACACAGTTAAGCAACCTCTAAAATTTGAGGGTGCTATGTCTGCTGAAGCACAAACGCCTGAAGAAACACCAATTAAACATCATGTTACTGAGTCAACAGTCGCGGATGACAGAAATAATGTTGTTCATCACTTAACAAAGGAGTTTGAGCAGCAGAAACAGGTGTTCGAGGACGACGCGTGTGTCCTTAGTGAGGTGAACTCTGGGCAGTCGGGATCCGTTGCAAAATCTATCGAAGAGCTTCGGAACTTGACGATCCGCTATGAAGCTTGGAATAAGGAATACAAGGTCCGTCTGCGTGATGCAAAGGCATCACTTCTGAAGCTTGGGAAATCGGAAGGCGAGAAATCACGTAAAAGATGGTGGTACAAGAAAAAAAAGAGAAATTGAACTTCAATATGATGTTAGTGGTGCGCTAGAGCTAGGTGATACTCTGCCAGTGCCTGATAGCTAACTCAAGACATCTACCATGTCATAAACACTGATGCTCTTATGTAATTCAAGTGAACAAGGCTCTTTGTATTTCTTGTTTCCTGCTTTGCAGTGCACAAGAGCATTGTATAGAACAACAATATCATAGCATGTCGTACTCACTACAGACAGTTGTGAACATAAGAATAATAAATGTAAGCAAATGGTTCATGTGTTGGAAAAAATGAGATGTATGTAATGCTATTTCACTCTTCCCATGATTTCATATTCAGTATAAAGAAGCACTTTTTCCTGTGCAGAAATCTTCTTCGGTATACTAAGTGAATATTATATTTTTGTCCCTAAGGAGGTATCATAATGATTAGGAAGTTGTCTATTATATAATTTGAGTGGAAGAAATAAAGGTGTTTTTGGGCTCACCATAGCAATGTTTAGAATATTCGTAGATTTTAAAGTATATCTTTATTTTATGAAGAAAATAGAGTTACTAATTGGCTCACTAATTATACGAGATCGAATCATGATGATGATATTTGTCTCGCTAGCTTTTGTTAGGTGTTCGATGGATCATAAAAAATGTCTGTAGATTCTAAAATTTCTCTTATTTTTACGAAGAAAAATAGAGTTACTAATTGGATTCTACTTGATCGCACTGATGGAATGTATAAGGTGGAGATCTAATATTATGTATGTGAGAAATCCATGTCATCCATAAAGTTCCAGCGGTGACTCAGTCAATCTGACTCGGCCACCGACGCCCGCGCCATCTCCTCCCGGTGGCGCGGCCTCTGGCGCCACCGCTGGCCCCACCCCGCCGCCCTCGACTTCTCCCTGCTCATCACCGAGTTCAGCGACGAGGCCGAGGCCGCTGCTACGACACTGACATCAAGCGCTGGCTCGGGTATGCCGCCTCCTGCGGCGTCGAGGAGCTCGGTCCCTCGTGGCCACCTTCGTTAGCCGCGGCCGGCGCCTCCGGAGTTTCATTGGCGCCGCCAACTCCTCCGTTCTCTTCCATTCCATCTTCATGTGTTCCAATCTGACCCAGCTCACACTCTCGAGCCCCAGCGTGAACATCAAGCCCCTCGCCTCCCTTGTGGTCCTCATCCTGCATTCGTCGCACGCTTGATCTCCGGCTCTGCCGTATGCACGTCACGGTTTTGCTTGAATTGTAAGTTGATGTCCATGCCAGAGAGAAATGAATGACATACGTGGAGACGAAGATGGCTCCCCACATGCACAACCTACACATTTATCATCACATGGATAGTTCTCCTTTTAAAGCTTTGTGGATTACTGTTGCATTCCATCAATTTAAATTGTCAGAATATATATATATATATATATAATAATAATAATAATTATTATTATTATTATTATTTACCATATAATACGTAAGAGTAGTAGCCACGTGTTTTATTTCGCAAATAAGAAGGGAGATTGACGAGCTAAAACCTGCGCTCTTCGACGGGGAGCACTTCGCACGCTCCACATCTCTCGGATCTTCCTCTCGGTCTCTCTCGATCGATCGATCGATCGATTGCTCCAGCGCTGGAGGATGCGCTCCGCCACCTTCTTCCTCGACGGCGCCTTCCGCCGCGGCCCCGCCTTCTCCAAGCTCGTCCTCATCTTCGCCGCCAGGTCCCTTCCTTTCCCCAGTCCGTTTTAAGCTCTCCTACTGTTTCTTGATCCATGTCGGCCAATCTCTTCCGAAAAGCCAGGATCTTTCTTGTCTTGGCTTTCGATTTGCTTCTTTCTTGATCCGTAGGACCAAGAAAGATGGCATCTTGTTCGTGTCTAATGCGAAAATAATCGTGTAATCTGTTTAAAGAAATGCTACTGTTTTGGGGAAAAGCCGAGGTGGTTCTAGTCTCGATTGCGTCTTCAATCCCTAAATTGTACGATTAGAAAGCCAAGGATTCGGTTTGAGTCACTGTTCTATCCGCTTGATGAACTCGAAAATGGAGCTACTGCAGCTTATCTTATACGTTCTCGTACGAACTGTGATGTGCTTGGAAGTTTTAGTTGTTAGACCATCTCTTTGTACTCTAAAACTCTGTAAATTGCAGCGGTGGAGGTCTTGTGGCATATGCTGATGCAAGAACAGATCCTGCTACAGAACCATCTCAAGCAGCTCCCAAGAAGAAGGTGGTTGTGCTTGGTACTGGTTGGGCTGGCACAACCTTCGTGAGGAATGTCGATAGCTCCTTGTATGATGTGCAGGTGATATCACCTCGGAACTATTTTGCATTCACCCCTTTGCTGCCGAGCGTCACATGTGGGACGGTCGAACCACGCAGCATTGTTGAACCAATACGCAAGATCATAAGAAAGGTATGCACAAGATGTATCGGGATGAATTCTTTTGTCTTCTTTATCTTTATTCTGGATGGTTCTGATAGCCTTTATGTCAAAAGTCTACTTTAGGTACCTAATGGTGTATTTGTGGCACTAATTATTTGAATCTAGGATTTAAATACCAATTGGACCGACATGTATTGACCGATATGGTTCGACCAAGTACTGTTGTCGAAGCATATAGCTTGATGTTATCACTTTCTTCGATGATATTGAGTAGTTCTAATCATTATATCGCCCGATATACCTGTACCAAAATTGACGATAACTAAAATCCTTGATTTGAAGAACCCTCTATTTAGAGGGGAGTATCATACATATAGAAACCTCACCTATCATCATAAACCATGACAGATTTTATAGGACTATATTTATGTACAATATAAGCCCTGTCATCATAATATTCTGGAAACTCATGACATGAATGAATTATGATAGGATGAGTCTGACACAGGGGTGGAGTGTAACTTTTCTGGTATTCTTTTATTGCTTTTGAGCATTGCCTTGCTATGATTTCCCTTTGTTTTGTTCCAAAGTTATCTTCATTGTTGTCACCAGCATATTGACTACCAGCCTCTTGTTGATGATTGATTTTGCAGAAAGGTGGAGAAATCAAGTTCTGGGAAGCTGAGTGCTTCAAGATCGATCCAGACAACAAAAAGGTCCACTGCCGGACTAATATAGGAACAAATTTGGAGGGGAACGGCGAATTCCTTGTTGATTATGACTACTTAGTGATAGCAGTTGGAGCAAGGGTAAATACCTTCAACACCTCTGGTGTGGTTCAGCATTGTCATTTCTTGAAGGTAATTTCCATAATCAATTGATTTCTACATGGAATGATGTTGGGTATGCTAGTTTGTTAGAACACAAGATTTGAGCTTTTGCATGGCATAAATAGTCTGGCTTCCTTTTGATGAATGTCCGGTACAGACTACAGATTGTTAGATGATTGTGCATTCAATAGTTAAATTGTTCATTGTTTCTGATTTACTTTTAGGAGCACTACCTTTTTGCAGGAAGTAGAGGATGCTCAGAAGATACGCAAAAGTGTCATAGACAGTTTTGAAAGAGCCATTCTTCCAGATCTTGATGAAGAAGAGAGGAAGAGAACTCTCCATTTTGTTATTGTTGGTGGTGGTCCAACTGGTGTTGAATTCGCAGCAGAGCTGCATGACTTCATCTCTGAAGATTTGTCTAAGTTGTACCCAACTGTTTGCAACCTAGTGAAGATATCAGTTATTGAACATGGAGGGCACATCTTGACCATGTAACACAGAACTTAGTGTGAATTATCTCTAATCATATAGTTACTTTTTAAGTTTACAAGCACTGAGTTGTCTGCACAATTGTAGAACCTTCAGCTCACATCTGTTTGCTAAATGAAACTTCTTTGCTGCTGTCAAATTTTAGCAACTAGGCACATCTGATGTAGAACATCTCACAGGTCTTTTAACAAGTGTAGCTCTAATTGCGCTAAGTTGATCCAACTTCATAAATCACTTCTTTTGCATTTTCTACTTGTCTGCTACTGTGACATGAGTTGCATTGTGACATCATCCACAGGTTTGATAAAAGGATCGGCAAATTTGCAGAAGAGAAGTTTCGAAGGGATGGTATTGAACTGAGAACGGGATATAGGGTTGTGAAGGTATCTGATAATATAATAACTATGGAGGACAAATTGCATGTTGAGAGTTCTGTATCATATGGAATGGCTGTTTGGTCAGCTGGTGTTGGAGCCCGTCCCATCATATTGGATTTCATGAAACAAATTGGTCAGGTTAATTTCTTCTATCTTGAGATCATAACTGTCTTATAAATTTTTGTTTGGATGTACTAATTCATGCTATCTTGAAAATCTTTTCCTTCTGTCCGCAGGGTAATAGGCGTGCATTAGCTACTGATGAATGGCTGAGAGTCCGTGAATGTGATGGTATATATGCTATCGGTGACTGTGCCACAATGAGTCAAAGAAAAGTCATGGTATATGCTCTTTTTCTATCGATCTCTGACTTGTTTACCTTGCGAGAAGCATCATTTTGGGTAACACATGAACTCTCTCTCTCTCTCCGGTTGCAGCTTTTGTTTCCCTTATCTTTACCTTTATTACTCTTCATTTTAGAATGCATAATATCATACGTATTGCAAGTCATATATGTATGTATGACATCCTCTTTTTTTCCTTTTTCATTAAATCCTCTTATTGCAAGTCATCTATGTACTTCATGTTAATATCTTCCAGGAAGATATCTTGGAAATCTTCAAATTTGCAGACAAAGACAACTCAGGAACTTTAACTGTGAAAGAAATCAACGATGCTTTGGAAGATATCTGCATACGGTATCCTCAAGTTGAACTCTATCTAAAGAGCAACCAAATGAGCAACATTGTTGATCTGATAAAAGCTTCAAAAGGTGATGTTGGGAAGGAATCTGTAGAACTCGACATAGAAGAGTTCAAAAATGCTCTTGCTGATGTCGATTCCGAGGTCAAAAATCTTCCTGCAACAGCTCAGGTAGTCCTTTCTTTTGAAAGATTGGTCACCTGGTTTAGATAATGTAATAATCACATTTAATTATCAAATCAGGTTGCTGCACAACAAGGAAACTATCTTGCCAGTTGTTTCAATAGAATGAAGCATTGCGAAAAGAAACCTGAAGGTCCACTACGGATAAGAGAACTGGGTCGGCATCGCTTTCGTCCCTTTAGGTACCACCTGTTCCATTTTCTCCATCTGTCTTTGTCTTGCCAGCATTTCTTAGCTGCTTTAAACAATTTTGGCTAGAATTTTATTCATTAAAATATGTGTTTACAAATAAAAGATGTCTCAGAGCACGAGACTCTTGCCAACATGGAGTTCCAAATTCTTGACAGGAATTTGAAACTTCTGAATAAACAGGGAAAATATTTTATCTCCTCATCTAACCATAAATTACCCCTGAAAGAGAATGTAAGTAATAGACTAGGCAAGCTTGAGTTCTGAAAATTTGGTGGTCTTCAATAAGAAGCTTCTTCATCTGTTTTGCGAGAACCTTTTGACTAAAAACCATTACTCATGAATTACATGTGGAACTTCATCAACCCCATGCATTTTCTCTATCTATTTCAAAGCTTTTCTGATCTAGTTTGTCCTTCTTTTAAAGGTATAAGCATCTCGGGCAATTTGCCCCCTTGGGTGGAGAGCAAACAGCTGCACAACTCCCAGGAGATTGGATCTCTATAGGACATAGCAGCCAATGGCTTTGGTACTCGGTATATGCGAGGTATATACGCCTTGTATTTCTTCCTTTTCGGAACTTATTTTGTGTAGGCAGTGGCTTTCATTTATGCAATGAAGTATTTGTTTGTTCTTCTTTCAATGCAATGAGTGCAGTGCAATCTGCCTCTTTACTGCATGCATTGGCACATCATAAATTACAACATAATCCTTGATTAGGATCTTGTTCACTTCTTGTTTAAATCCATGTCCAGCAAGCAAGTCAGTTGGCGAACGAGGGCATTGGTGATATCAGACTGGACAAGGCGATTCATACATGGGAGGGACTCAAGCTGCATATAATTCATCTACAAAAATGCAAATTTTGCTGGAGTTTCAGTAACTGAAGCTGCATCGTACCGTGATCTATCTTATCTTCGTGTCGATCTCAGTCTTTTTGTTAGTTAGTAATAAGATAAAACTCTTTTTGCATTGATTCCATTAATGCTGTGTTGTGGAGAGATGCTGAGTATGGTGAAGTTTTGCCATCTCCTCTCCTGTGCATCATTTTCGGATTTTAGCGAGAATTGCTGCCAAAATGTGTCATCAATTCCTCATTCCAGTAGTTCTTCTGAATGAAATATGAATACTTGGAATTCTTTTGATATTGACTGTATACATTAATTGATGCATACATTCTTACAGTATGACGTAATCGGCTTCTAAATCAGACGACATATCTCATTTGTGCTTGTATTGCACATCATCCACCTTTCCACTCCCTCCATGTTCACCTCTTCATTCTCTTCTCTGCTGCCACCATGATATTGGAAATGTTTGGTAGACTTGGCATTGCCTAGTTTGTCTTCTCCTCCATATTTTTCCAACTGTGAGAGCTATCAGTTCTACCTCCATGACTACTGCTGTGTTATGATCTGTGATCTGATCTACTTCAGAAAGAAGAGCTCATCACAAACACTTGGCAAGCACCTCTCTGAGAGCAGAGTGATACCAACCATCGAGCTGTTTCTTCACAGATGAAGAAGCATCCCAAATAATTCTAGGAATCATAATTATTAGAAATAGAGGAAACTTTAATCAAGAATGAGCTTGATGTATTCTTCGACATCAATAATCTTTTTATCATGTGCATCACTGCAGGGTGGACTCTTGCTCACTGCATGATTGTTCATATTCCCAGTTGATGTCTCCTCAGCAAGTCACCTTCCTGATCTGATATATCTCATCGTTTTCTTTTTCTGAGATAAAACTCTCAAGAAATTATGATGATATTGAAACTAGCCAGATTCACAACTCTGTCATTGCAACAAAGATAAACTGATAGGATTTTGACTATTTATATGGTCGATCCCATGTTAAAGTTGATCCGATCAAACTCGTTTTTTCTTCTAATTTAGTCATCCTCAAAATCGAAACTCATTAAGTGTTATCTCCATACTAAAATATCAAAATCATAACCTCTTGAAATGGCTAAGTTGGTAACGATTTTTTCGAATTTAATTATCCTTAAAATCTAAATTCATTAAGTAAATGTGTGATTTTAATTAATGGAGCATAGTCACCATATCAACGATTATATTTAGAATAAATCTAAACCTTAAAAATAAAATTGATCATGTAAATATCCTCTCTTCAATTTATTCAACTACCTACATTTCACATCTATTGCTTTAATATTGTCGAAAATGAATCATTCATTTCGATGGTGATAGATAGCACAGGAATAAAAAGTCAAAAAGACTCCCCAACATATTTTATGGTCGGCCATCAGCAAAAGCTCTGCGAAGAGTCCCATCTCTCGAACACATGGTTGGCCATCAGCGAGCAACCATGACAGCCTCTGCTTCAGGGGAGCTTCTCTCTCCTCGGGGCCTTATATAACTCTACCCTCTCTTGCCTCCCATCCAACATCGCAGGATCCTTACGAGCCTTCTTCCATTACCATCATCTTGGATTGGACTCGCAGCAGCCAAGAGGAGAGGGAGAGGGAGAAGGAGAGTGAGAGGATGGGTTCCAGGAGCAAGGCCTCGTTGGTGGTGGCAGCGAGCTTGGCCGCGGTGGAGACCCTGAAGGACCAGGCGGGCCTCTGTCGATGGAACTACATGCTGAGGTCCCTCCACCAGCGGGCGAAAAACAGCAATGGCGGCACCGCCCAGTTCCCGCAGGCCAAGCTGACCATTCCCTCGGTCGAGCAGTGGCGGAGGGGCGGCGTGGGCGCCGTCGAGAGGGCCAAGCAGACCGAGCAGTCCATGGGCAAAGTCATGTATTTGGAATCCTGGGGTCCCAAGTAGGCAGAGTGAGAGAGAGAAAGGGGAAGAAGACGACTTCCACAACTCTTTCATGCGTTTTGGCCACTCGTGCATTAAATCCCTGTCTCCTGATGTGATGAAATCATCGATTTGTCCTTATGTTGACTTCTTTATATGAAGAATAAGATTGTGCTAATAATTAAATGTTCTATTATAAGCTTCTTTTTGTTGCAATCATGGACGGGAGGATTATAGTTATCGGCATTCCCACCAAGTATAAGGGTACTTTGGTCTTTTTGAATTTCATATTATATTTTATATAGTTTTAAAAATTTTTAGTTTAAAATTACTAGAATAACTGCTTTGTGTTTTTATGGGATTGTTTTGACCAAAATATACAAATTTTCAAGTTTATTACCGATTTAAAAAATTATTAAAATAATAGATATAATTTTAATAATAGTTTTTATTATTTTAACCAATTATTTGATTTTGATTTTGATTTTTTCATTGTTTTTTCGAAAAGGATATTATTGTCAATTAAAATTTTGATGTCGTTATGTTGATAATTACATTGTCACATGTAAATTACATGTAATTTTATTTTGAATATTTATATGTATATATATATATTTATTTATGTAATTTTATGTATGTGTATGTATGAGTGCTATCATTTCAACTAACAGAGGAAACGCAGTGGCGCCGCTGCTCTCGCTTATGAATCTTGATTGCCCGCGCCAGATCTCGCGCTGCACCCACCGCAAGCAGCTGAATCAGATCCTAGCCGTGCTCACGTCTGCCGCCCTCCTCCTCTCCGGCGTCTTCCGCCACAATGTTCTCCTCCCCCGGTCGTGCACCTTCTCATTGATTCAAGCGGCAGAGACACTTCCCACTTCTGCGCTCGTGGGACCGACGGCAGTCGGTCGAACTCGAGGGGGCTCGTCCTGCGTCCGATTGTTCGAATCACATCTGCGAGGAGGGCCATTAGATAGTTATATCCCTTCCCCTCCGACCCAGAGGCCACCGAGCCCATGTCCGGCGAGTCGCCGACCCAACCCCAGTACTCGGGTTCCCCCCCCCCACCACCGCCACCGGCTCCACCCGAGCGACGACTCCCCGAATCTAGGTATCTTGCGGACGCTACTTCAGACGGCGCCTCCGTGGCGGCGAACTTGGCTCCGGTAACCCCCTCCGGAACCGAAACTCTTGCAGCTCGTCATCGGAAAGATGCGCGAGATCTGATGCCTCCGCCGGCGCGGCCTCCCTCCCGTCAGGCGCTGCGGCCACCGCCTCGACCTCCGGCGCCGGGTCGTCGTCTCTCCCTGGGAGCGGGAGCTTCTCCTTCCAATCAATCTGTAGAGATTCCCTCTCCCATCTACGCCGTTGCTCCTCCTCCTCGAACCCTAAACGTGCATAAGTTCACGGAATCTCGAGCTGCCGAGCTCGATTCGCTCCATTCCATCATCTCCACCCGACTAAACCACGACTTCCGGATTCGCGGCAACAAATGGAGGCGAACCACCGGCCTCAGAGCCTCCACGAAGTATCATGGCCGCCCCAAAAGACGGAAGCTGGGGGTCCAGGATGGAATCCTGCCCGAGGATTGTTAGAACCCTTGCATATTCTAGAGTTGGGTTGATCTCTTTAGGGTATCGGTCTCCTTAGAATTTTATAGGGGTTTTTTCCTCCAAATTGCTGCTCAAAGGCTGTAGAAAATATTCAACTATTACTTATCAAAAGAGGAGAAATACATGACTATTTATAGGGCTTCTAAACCCTAACTATTAATAGGACTCATACTCAAGACTCTTACTTCTAACCAACTCCTAATATGACTCATACTCAAGACTCTTACTTCTAACCAACTCCTAATATGACTTCTACTTAAGACTTCTATTCCTTTACAACTCCTATTTCTTTTCTAAGAAACATCCTCCTAACCCTAGTCGGCCTCTTCACCTGTTTAATAGGGGTCGGCTTAGGTAGGTTTTACATGAATGTCCTTCTCAATTAGGACTCTCCTAGCTAGAGTCCTAACAGACCCGCTCTCTTCAAATCAACCTTGTCCTCGAGGCTGACGATTTGAGAATTTAATCTTCAAATCGTCATAGTTCTCCCAAGTGGCATCTTCTGTTGATAGGTTCACCCACTGTATTAGCACTTCAGTAGTGGGTCATTGTCATCGAGTCATGATCCGTCGATCAATAATGGCACTTGGTTGGGTCTGGAGTTCTCCTTGTGTAGTCATATTTGGTGGGTGGCTTTGAGTAGTCTCCAAGCATCAGTTTACAACTTCCATCTGGCCATCGGTTTGTGGGTGATATGCCGTACTCCTTTTTAATTTAGTACCATGCATATGAAAAAACTCTATCTAAAATTCACCGGGAAAGAGTTTGTCTGCCATGTACTTTAGAAACCTCTTCCTCAAGGCTTAAAGATTAGGCCTCTTAGGTGAAGGGATAAACCAACTACTAAGCTTAAGCCCCATTGGTTACCTGAGGAAAGAAATATGATAAGCATGTGAAGATTTGAGTGTCGATGCTCATATTTTTGAAAGATAATATTAAGAATTACTTTATGTAGGATGTAAAGTTGATCTGTGATTGTTGATTGGCTTAAGAGTTACTTTATGCGGGAGGTTGGGTATAAATATTAAAATGATTTCTTAGCATGGATTAAACACTAAATGCTGGTGTTGAAATATGGTGCACAGAATTTAATTATGGAGTTAACAGAGCAAATTGCTTGATAGATCAATGGTGTATTGAGTCAAAATGATGTCTACATTACCTGTTAGTTTCAAGATAGATCAACTGTATGAATAAATGTGGGAATGAAAGCTTGTTGCTGGCTTTTGTTTTGTATCATGGAAGCAAAATGGATTTGCCAAAGAAAAAAAAGGAAGTTTCAACATATTGTCAATTATTTAGCATTTAATCTGATTTAATAGTTAAGTTTCAGGCATGGAATAATGGAATAAAAGGATGTGGTATTCAACATCTGAACAGTGTTATCATGTGGCTGAATGTGTTTTATAGAAATTTTCTTCTTCTGGATAATAGGAATGTAAATCTCCATACTGGCAATAAAGTATCTGAAGATTATGTTTCTAGTAGTTGGATATGCTTGGAATTTTGTCCTTTAGGTCTTTGCTGATGCTGGTACTTGTTGACCTCCTATTTGTACCAGAGTTACTTTTCTTATCAGTTATAGAAATTTTTTGCATTAGCATGATTTTGTCTTATGGATGGATCTTTCCCTCTCTCTTCTCTCTCCTTTTTCTTTTGAAGGATGGTGATCTCGGTGATGATGATCATGGCGAGGATGGACCTCGTGAACCAGATCCTGAAGGAAGGGTTGAAAAGTATATTGGTGTCAAAGTGAAGGTATGAGTCCCCTTTACTTTTGTACTTACTGAACCGGCCTAATTTTGTATCTCGTAAGTTCTGGTCGAATTTCTGTTAGAACTCATCTCTAGATGTTTCTTTAGTATCTAATTGCTGGCCTACAAACTTCTCAAGAAATGCTTATAATCTTATTTTAAGTTGCACTGGTTTTTCTAAAGTTGCTTACTTGTTCTTGTTACTCTTTCTCATCCAGTTCCTTGTAGGTAAACTTTAAATTATGAGATTTGAATATGTTACAACTGTTACTGAACATTTCTTCTCCTCACCTAGGTTTCCTTCACTGGTCAAGGAGAAACCCAATCCATGAAGCAACTTTCTGGTGGTCAGAAAACTGTAGTAGCACTGACTCTGATCTTTGCTATCCAGCGGTGTGATCCTGCTCCATTTTATTTGTTTGACGAGATTGATGCAGCATTAGACCCCCAGTACAGAACTGCTGTTGGAAGTATCCTTGAACTACATTTTCTCCTTGCTTTCATGCATATGCAAAAATGCATGCTAGGATTCATGCACATGGAACTTGTCCTCCGATAATTGTTTGTTGTGGTTGATTTGTGTTTGTAATGGTTCTTAACTTCTGGTGTGAAGATATGATCCGCCGTCTTGCTGACATGGCAAATACTCAGTTCATAACTACCACGTTCAGGCCAGAGCTTGTGAAAGTTGCAGACAAGATCTATGGCGTGACGCATAAGAACAGAGTGAGCCATGTGAATGTGGTCTCCAAGGAGCATGCTCTTGATTTCATTGAGCATGACCAGTCGCACAATACTGACTGATCTGTAAGCCCTCTCTTCTCACTCTCTGTCTTATGTCTCCGCTCCTTGCTCGTTCACTCACCACACTTGTGTCTTATGTCTCTGTTTCTTGCTCGTTCGCCCATCACGGTTCCTCATGTCTACTTTCTTAATACTTTGCAGTAACATCAAGATGGAAGCCACAAGGTTGAGTAACTAATTAACCACTAGTGAAACCGACTCATGCTTCTGGCAGGTGTAAGCATAGGATTAGTGTGAAATGTTAATTTTCTTTGCTACCAAAATCAAGTGCTACAATTGCCCTTATTTACCCCTGTAATTAAAGATGGTGGTGCTGTGCAACTTGATATTATTGTTGGTCCATGTAACTCTGGAAATTTCTGGCTGTACGTCTTGTGTTTTGCAGGAAGCAACCTAGCTGCTGATCTGTGTACGCTGGATGTCAAAGGATCCTGAATAGGCTAGTGTAGAAAAATGTGCATAATGTTTTACTTCTGTAATCTATATGTTTGGTCCACACTAATGGATGGTTGGTGTTGATGCATATTCCAAAAACCGGCAGCCGGGTGAAAAAGTCTACAAACTGGATGGTGGTTGGACTGTTTTAACGAGGAAGCAGCTCTCTACTTTAGCCGTCCATTTGGTGAGACTCCTCATTTACCAATATCTTGTCCTCTTGTGCCTGATTAAACAATAATGGATTCTAACTATCTGGTGCGTTCCAACGTTACTTGTAGTATAATTCCATGTTTCCGCTAATATTCTGGCTACAAAGCCGTCTTAATGCAGCAGATGGGTGAAAATTATGTGGTTCAAACTTCAAAGTCGTAAGAGTTCCCAGGTAGAAACATGAAAGCGTGTGTCCAAGAGAAATATTTCTGATATCATGGCTATGGTCCTTTGCGGATCTTAAAGCCCCAATTTATAGTCGTGTCCTTGAAGATGGTCCTCTGGATTCGGGCTTTATTTGGGTCCGAGACGTGTTGACTCAAGGCTGACATCAGGCTCAATGTTGAAAGGGTTCGGCTCAAGACAAAGTGTCGAGGGGTCGAAGTCCATACATGGGACCAGCTCGTTCTGATCTGATCATCGATCCTACACGGTCTCCTGGAACTCGGAAACTCACAGTAACCCTTCTCACAACGTGACATGCCTTCAAGAACTCAAGTTTGTGTATCAACAAGGAAGAATAGTTGTAGGGTTTCTTGTATCTCCCATCCGTCTCCAATGGCAAAAGGCTCTCGAGAATCCCAAACCCTCTCCCATCTCCATCGTTGCTCCTCCTCGAATCCTAAATGGGTAGAAGTTTGCGGAATCCCAAGCTGTCGAGCTCGATTCGCTCCATTCCATCATCTCCACCCGACTGAACCACGACTTCCGGATTCGCCGCGACAAGCGGAGGCGAACCACCGGCCACAGAGCCTCCACCGAGAATCATGGCCGCCCCAAAAGAAGGATGGAATCTTGCCCGAGGATGAAGAAGAGGTTCATACGGACCAAGAAGGTGTCCCGCAGGACTCGTCGGAGGATGGAGTTCCGAAGCAATCCGTCTTTCGGTTTTTGTATCGCGGGAGACGGTACGAAGAGGTTGAGGACTCATCTGTGGCATGCTAAGTGGTTCACGATGGTGAAGCGCCAGGGATTTTACCTTCCTCTGGGGCTCCATGGCAGGTAAACGTCCAATCTAATGTACTATGTCTCATTTGGTTTCAAACATTTTGGGAAGGATTTTACGTTCCAAAATCTGTACTCGATCCTACGGAGAGTAAGATTTCACGGGTATGGTCCTTCGCGGATCTGAAAGCCCCATATTAGCATCGTATACTTAAAGACATCCATCTGGATTCGGGCTTTATTTGGGCCTGAGATGGTTGACTCTTAGGCTGACATCAGGACCTGCATCGAAAGGGTTCGGCTTGTCGAGGGGTCGGAGTTGATATACGGGACCAGCTCGTTGTGATCCGAACACTGAAGCCGACACGGTCTCCCGGAACTCGGAAACTCTAAACAGTAACCTCACAAGGGCGGCTTCAAGAACTCAAGCTCCAGGAAGAATAGTTGTAGGGTTGAAGGGTTTGTCGTCTCTCCCATCCGTCGCCAATGGCAAAAGCCCCCGAGAATCCCAAACCCTCTCCCATCTCCGCCGTTGCTCCTCCTCCTCGAACCCTAAACGTGCAGAAGTTCCTACTCAAGACTCTTACTTCTAATTAACTCATAATAAGACTCTTACGACTCATATTTCTTTATAACTCCTATTTCTTTTCTAAGAAACATCCTCCTAACTCTAGCCGGCCTCTTCACCCGTTTAATAAGGATCGGCTTAGATAGATTTTACATGAATGTCCTTCTCAATTAGGACTCTCCTAGCTAGAGTCCTTACAAGCATGAAGAGGTTCATACGACCAAGAAGGCGTCCCGAGGACTCGTCGGAGGATGGAGTTCCGAAGCAATCCGTCTTCCGGCTTTTGTACCGCGGGAGATGGTACGAAGAGGTTGAGGACTCATCTGTGGCATGCTAAGCGGTTCACGATGTTGAAGCGCTGGGGATTTTACCTTCTTCTGGGGCTTCATGGCAGGTAAACGTCCCTGTCTGATGTATCATGTCTCCTTTGGTTTCAAACATTTTGGGCGGGGAAGATAAAATTTCGGCAAATTTTGTGTTCTACTGCACTTCTATTGTTGTTGAGATCCTAATTTTTCAGAGAAAATCATACTAAAGTACCAGAAAGAAACAATATGAGTGAGGTTACATTTGAAAAACCTATAGCTAGGAGTGACATGAAGTTCTTAGAAAGAAACAATATATATTCCTTAGGTTTATGTAGGAGGCTGCCAAACTAGATGAGGATACGTTTAACAGGATAAAGCATGGTGAAAAATGTTGTGGAAATCTTTTCGTGTAGTTGTACAATCATCAGACTTGTGTAGAATTAAACTACGTAACAGAAGCAGAAGGCCAGCTTCTTTTCATGTTAGAAACTAGTACCCGTCCACGTCGCAGTTTATTTGAGGAAAGATGATCGAATCATTTTTTATTTTAGAATAATGTTATGGTGTGAATCAAGGTTCTGCTTAGAGTTTCCTTGTTGAGCCAACTGCATAGTGATAGACATGGTTTGTCTGTTTTCGTGTTTCATATAGAACCATGTTTGTTACTTGAATATTCTATCGTTACTTATCAGTCTCACTGTTATTAATAGGACATGCTCATGAACTTCATCTGATACTGATTTTTTTGAAGTTTCATGGAGTTTCTTAAAATATACATTTATTTTATGGTTTTATGCAGAGGACGAGGTTCAAGGGCTGCATTGAAGTGGTTCAAATATGGTGCACGCTTGCATGATGCTAGTTATTGTCTTCCCATCCAAGTAGAGGGTCTAGAGGCAGGCATTTTCTTTCTTTTTATGAATTTCGGCTGTTAAATCCATCCATCTCATTTCCGTTTACTTCACATGATTTTTTCTTTTACTGAACATTGCTTCTACAATTAACTCCTTTAAAAAGATTTTACCCCTTCTATTTGTTCACGACTCCATATTGGCTGTATTGAGAATGGTTTTGTTCCCATCACCTTATGTACCTTCAACTGCTCCAGAAAAACTATCTAACCAGGTTGCTCATGGAGTTTGCTATGGAAAAGCTATAGTAGGTTGTAATTTTTGTGAGCATGATTGGTTCAGTTCCAAGAGGTCCATACTTGAAAGAATTATAACATTGTCATTCTACAGCTTTATCATATTGAACCTCCAATTTCCAACTTGATATCTCCAGTTATTTACATGTGGCAACCCTTCGTAAGAGATAGTGATCATGCTAATGCTGAGAAAGATGGAGTTTTCAATAGTTCTGGCAGCACTCATAAAGATGAGTGTAGTTCTCCGATTCGAAAATTGTGGATATGGATACATGCTGCTGCCTTCTATGAAGGATTTGGTGTAATTGATAATGCATGTCAAAAACAGGTACCATTAAGCAACTTCTCTTCTCTCCCTTTTCTCTCTCTCTCTCTCTCTCTCCCTCCTTTTCTGGTGCCCCAGTACAATAAACTATATGATGTCTGTATCCTATTCTTTTAATTAGATAAACCTGTTTATATATGCATCTATATCCTATGATGTAATGTCATCCACATGTCCTCTTTGTTTGGTTCACTTAGCAGATGTGCTACCAGCGTTCAAATGATATGCTGTTGTGTCATTCTCTTTTTTTTTCCTTATTCAGCAGATGCATTTGTTGTCCTTGGAGTAACTTCGTGGTTCCAAACAGAGTAATGCCCTTAGCCATTTTTGTTGAGTGCATGTTAACAGTTGCATGATGATAAGAACACAGAAAATGACAGGTTGTGGTAAATAGAAATACTCTAGTGTTTTAAGCCATTTAAGAATGGAATTATCTATCTTTGTTGGGACATCTGGGTTGGTTAGTGCAATGTTGCATAAGTGATAGGTCTCAGGTTTGAGTCCACTTGTGAGTATCATATACGTTATTTGATGTAATGAAGATTTCTTCCAATTTTTGTTTTGAAAAAAGAATCGAATTATCTCTATTTTGGACTTGTCAGAACTTTTCTATTTCTTGGTTACTTAAAACTTTGGCCTTTTATGTCTTGCTTTAATAGACACATATCTGACTTGTGTTATACTAAAATATTACCAAGTTGGCTATATTCTTGGATTGCTAACACTTACATAATCTTCGGTTGCTAAAATTTCAAGTGGATATGTGCACCAGCTTGAATTTCTAATGGCATTCATGAAAACTGTATCCCCTGTTTTCAATTTTTCAGATGCATGAGTGTGGTGTATATGTCAGATGCTTTAAGCTTGAGGGTCAAATTGCCAGATTAGAAGTTATGGGGTCCAAGGCAATAAAAATGAAAAAGAAGATTCTACATCCTGTATCCCAGTAAGTTTTTGTTGCCACTGACATGGAGTTTTGAATCTATCAATTTAATCTTTGCAATGAGTACAGTACGTCGTACATTCTTTGCAGGTCATGTAGTAGTGCAGATAATTCTCTATTAAATCAATCAAGTCTTACACCTTGCAGCAACTCACAAGTTCAGAAATCTATTCTCCTTTGCCATGCGGAGAAACTTCCCTCCCATGCAATTTTATCTTTAACAGTTCATGATCCACGAGATTTGCCATCTAGCAGAACTGAAGTTACAGATAACAAGCTTTCTACCATCCTTGAGGGTTATTTGCAGGGAGAAGATTCATTGTGGTCGAGACCGGAAACCAATGGCATTTTCCTCTCTGATAGCATAAGTTTGTGGGATTGCAGCAATAACTTAAATCCTCCTGTTCCAGAAAGCATTATTTGCAAAGAGAAGCATGATAGGCACTTAAAGGACTTCTACCTTGAGCCTTCCAGTCATGCTGGTGCAGCAACTGAAGTAAAAGATGGTCCAAGCTGAACCTGCCTTATTTTGCTTCTTAAGCATGCTGACTATGGTAGCTTCTGTATGGGGTGAGATGCTACCTTACTATCAATTTTCTGCTATGGTAATCATATCATCATTATCTAGATTATGTCCATGATAGATGCATGCTATTTTATTCTCTTACACAATGTTGTATCTATCTGTGCTTTTTTCAAAATAACCCTTGTCCCTTGCCTTGTTCTGAAGGTTATTTTGCTTGTGGTATTAACTTTGAGTTGCCAATTTCTTACTAAATGTCAGATCTCTGGCAGGTGGTCTATTATCCTACCACTCAGTTGGGTTAAGACATTTTGGACTTTGTTGGTTTCGCATGGGTGTCATGCAATTGGCTTGAGAGAGAGGCGGTGGGTTGCATCAAATGTAAGTGAATGATATGCATTTGCTTAGGATTCTTGGTAATATTGATAATAAGAATAAGCTGGCTTTTCATACTTGTAACAAATAAAAAGGATTCAAGTTATTACTTGAGTTTGATGCCGATGTTCACTCAAGGTTAAGAGTCATGGAAATAGCCACGTTGCTCGCAGGGGTACGGTTGCGTGCATTTACCTTTTGAAACTCTGCACTGAAGGGAACCTTGTGCACCAGGTTTGTCCTTTTTTAATGTTTCTATCAGCCTGAAGCAAATGTTAGTATATCGAGCAGCATCTGTCATTTTATTTGTTTCACAAATTTGATCTGTTTATTTTTTTCTCTCGTAACAATTTGGATAAAAGAAATTTCTCAATCTCTTTTTTCTTCCATTTCAGTTAGAGAAGTTCTTTATCAAAGTTTTGCTCGCTCTCTTTTATCAACAAAATCTTGGCCACCACCTAGTCTTTTCTACATTCATTCTGATATATTTATGCTCACTATTATCATTTTCTTAATGTCTAGTTTTCCTTAGTTTTAACTTTGTGACAGAGTATGATAAGATCTCTCTTGTTGCAGAGTGGCTTACCATTTTTTCCGTTTGATTTTCCTGATTGCAAAGCGTACACATCTTTCTTGGCTGATGAAGCTTCTGCGTTTGATACTGCCTCTGAGCTCCGTCCTCTTGCAGTGAGACCTTCAAGAGTTCCAATACCTTCCCCATGGAATAGCATAGTATCTACAGTTATTAAAGGACCAAACATCTTAAGAGGTTTTATGACGATGGATGCTCAGACTTCTTCTGAAATAATTCCTGGAAATTCCATTTTAGATGTGGACTCCAAAGATAAAGCTTCATCACCTGAGTGTCAAGCTGCTGTAGTATTTCCAGGTTTTATAGCAAGAACATCCAAAGTCTTGGACTGGTATTTGAAAAAGATTGGTTGCAGAAACTTACTTTCATTACCTGATGTACAAATTGCAGAAAACAGGACGCTTGATTGGGTCAAAATTAGTGCCAATGTGATGCATGCTGACAGCAAACTTTGCTTCATGCATATAAGAAGGGTGTTTTTGAAGATGGGGCAATCGTTTGTGCACCAAATTTGACAGACCTGTCATGATGGACATCCAGGTTCATATATATCTAAAAAGCTCCCTCCTTTTTTCGTTCTGATGTTAATTACTTGGGAAGTTATTATTTTTGGTGCAAAATCACCTGTATCACTAGTGACAATTTCGGACTTGGAAGTTCATTGTATTTTTCATGATTTAACGAATGTTCCCATATTGTCTACCATAAAAGGTTCTCTATACTGTGGAATTTTCTGTTATTTGTTGAATGTTATCATGCTGATCTTGGTGACACTTCCAGCCAATCTATATCTTCTTCTCTGGACCCGATGTAGAAATTGGAAATCAGATGCACCACATCCAAATATGTGAGCCTGCACATTTGAAATGCATGTGATTATAAAAGTTCAGCAATTCTTACGCAATAACTTAGAGTCCTTTGCTTTTGCTCTTCAGCTATCTTGTCCTATATGTTTACTTCTATGAAGATTTGATGATCACCAATTTCACAGGATAAATCACGTAGTTCCAGAGCAGCAACAATTGCTGCAGCAAGTGTTTCAGTTCGAAGATTTGATAACCACCAATTTCACAGGATAAAACATGTAGTTCCAGAGCAGCAATGTTTGTTGCAGCAAGTATTTCAGTTCTCATGCATCTTTTATGAGACTGATTACTCTTTACTTTTTATTAATCTGTGGAGATCATGTGTTGTTGATCCTTTTGCCAGTTAAGATGTAAAAATAAATGATGAAATTCTCGGTTTGATGGAAAATATGTTTGTGATGCATCACACGCCTATTCGTGAAACAAATTTACCCCGTCTTATCTTATTTGAAATAGTCCGGAGTCTGTTTTTTAGCTAATGTGCTGTTGGTTTTGTTGTCCATATTGCAGTGTCAGTTAAATGATATGAATGCATACATCAACAATTAATTGCATCACCTTTCAGAAGTTGGAAGCATAATCCATTAACAGGCCATCCTTTTAAAACATCATCTTTTGCTTGTGCAGATCAGAGGGAGAGGAGGATCTTGAAGAACTTCAAGTTCCTCAATCTTTTGTAAGATCCTGTTTCACAGAGCAAAATTCTGGCAAATGGGAGCTGCAAGATTGTGAAGACTCTTTGGCCTTGCAGACATTTAGGTGGCCCATTGGATTTGTTACAACTGGGTTTGTTCATGGGAGGTATGGAGCCACTTTATGGTGATCTTGGAAATCCATTTCATGTTCTATGCTTAATGTTGTTCTTCAGTGTGTGATTAATCTTTGCTTCAATTATTTCAACAGTTCCAAGCCAGTGGCAGAAGCTTTTTGTGAAGCAAGGCTTCTTGCAATGCTGAGAGGACAACAATCATGTGATACTCAAACAGCAGAGGCTAAGATTTTTGTGTTCGTCAGAAATATGAGATCCACTGCTTACCGACGAGCCCTGGCTACAATTGTTCTGGAACAGCAGAATGATGACTTGGGGTTTATCTGAATTGAACACCGGAGTTGCATTCCTGTGAATAAAGTTCTCACTGCCTTAAACAGAACCTTGTTTGAGGAGGAGCAAAAAGTTCAGTAGGCTAATTTGGGCGGTGCTCAGGAGCTTTGAGCTTCGACCGTAAATCATGGAAATAAATAACGGATCAATCTTTGATGACTAAGTTATTGTTAATATTTGAGAAATTACTTATTATTCTTGGTCAAAGGATGGGGAGAGCTTCGAGATTGATGATCTTATCGGTAAAAGAATTTTGGCAAAAAAATTATTATCATTTATTGAATCCATATTTGAATTGAATGGTCGAGATGTCTTCTTGGTTTTAAAGATATTACTTTTCTTGAACCAATAACTTGGTACTTTGTATAATGGTTACCCTTGAAAGAAAATACTTTTCTTACTGCGTACGGACTTCACTGATAATATTATGCTACTGCAGAATATGAAAATTATTTGTTTCATGGTTGCTTCATCCTGTGATTTACTCTATCATGGCTCCCTTCTTGACACCGTGCGATAGGAGATCCAGACACGATTGCTGATAGGTTTGATTCCAGGATAGTCTATTGGATTAGATTGTTTAATTGTGAATAGAAATTTTGTTGTAGAGATTTGTCGTACCAATTTCCGCTTCAGTTGTGTTGGGTCTGCTTGTTTTCAGCCTGGCCGTCGGTTGCTGATGCTGCCCGGAAAGGGACTTAACATGGGTCTTCTTCGCTTTGCCGCCCCTGGCCGATTGCCCGTCCCCTACTCTCAGCAGCTTGAATACCTTCGACAGGTATTCTTCCACCTCCCTTCCGTTCTCTCTCTATTGCTCTGTTCGTTCTTAGTTATTTAAATTTACTACTTGTTGTGATGATAAGGATCTGAATCCTTGGATTGATTATTGACAAGCTCGTGTGACACGGGAGTATCTAATTTGTTATAATATGCTCATATAAAACTTACTGATATTATGGTATTTGTCAAAATCTATTCTGTTTTACCCCCATTCTGCGTCATCCTCCGGTATCAGTTTGGTATCAAAGCTAAAAGTTAGAGATCATGGCAAGACGGAATGGAAAAGATATAGTTGGTGAAGGAAGCGGCCATAAAGATGATGTTGAGTCATTGAGGTTGCAACTACGAAGATTGCTGTGTAGTCTATAAGAAAAAAATGAAATAATTGAAGAACTTTAAAGTAGACAACGCATAAAAATGAAGTCCATGAATTTACTTCTGATGATGATACACCTCCTCATCCAAGTGAGTCGAGAAGATTTTGTGCAAGACATGAGTTCAAGACGAGTGGCAGAATAAATACAACCCAAGATTGGATATTCCAGAGTTTGAATGTAAAATCAATGTTGATGACTTTATCGATTGGCTTAATACAGTAGAAAAAATTTTCGATTTTCATAAACCACCAAAATAAAAGAAGGTAAAACTTGTGGCACTCAAACTCAGACGGAATGCATCTTTTTTATGGGAAAATATAAAGAAACAAAGAGAACATGAGGGGAAGAGTAAGATCGTGACATGGGAAAAAAATAAAAAGGGAGCTGAAGAGAAAATATTTACATGATAATTATTGGCAAGAGATCTTTCTCAAAATCCATGAATTTAAACAAAAATATCTTAGTGTGGAAGAGTACATTGTAGAATTCGATAATCTAATGTTAAAAGGAAAGCTTGTAGAACCAGAGGAGCAAACTATCGCAAGATTCTTAAAGATTCTTAGGAGGTCTGAAGTATGAGATTGCTAAAGTTGTTCAATTGTAGCTATATTGGTCTTTAAATGATGTGAGTAAGCTGACATTAAAAGTTGAAAAGCAACAGAAGTTTGAAAAGAGTTCTCGGTACGGCTCAAAAGAAGGCTATACAAAAAGAGGAAGTTCCAAGCCTACTGTCTAAAGCAAGGTGATATGAAAGGTGCAAGAAAAGGGTGAAGAATCTGCTGGCAGCAAACAAACACCTAATTCTTCTACCCCAAGTGGCCGAAAATGCTTCAAATGTCATAGTTTTGGGAATATTGCTTCAGATTGTCCAAGTAGGATGATTGTAACTTTGGTTGAAGATTATAGTGATGGAGGAGAAGATGAAGCCGACGACGAACCAAAATACAATGATGATGACGAAGAGATTACTTATGCTGATCATGGTTTGTCCATTGTATTGCAACGTAGCTTACAAATGTCCTATGTGGTCGAGGATGAAAGTTGGGTGAGAAAAATGTATTTCACACTAAATGTACTTCTCTTGGTAATGTGTGCTTGGTGATCATCGACAGCGGCAGTTTTGAGAATGTGGTATCTTTGGAGATGGTGCAGAAGCTAAAGTTGGATACAATCCTTTATCCACATCTATACCAGTTATGTTGGCTGCAAAAAGAAAATGATATCAAGGTAACTAAAAGATGTTTAGTTTCATTTTCTATTTGTAAGTATTATAAAAACGAAGTATGGTGTGATGTTGCTCGTATGGACGCGTGTCATTTACTGTTGGGTAGACCTTGGCATTATGATAGAAGGGTGTTGTATGATGGCTACAAACATACTTATTCTTTTAAGGTGAATGAAAAGAAGATTATCTTAGCTCCACTACAATCTTTCGAAATCAACGCACCAAAGAAGGAAGTTAGCGCTTTTATGTCCTATGGTAAATGCAAAGGGGAATTAGAAAAGGGTGGTCATGTTATGGCTCTAGTGGTAGTAGAGGAGAATGAACAACATAAGGAAACATCGACAATTATGAAACAAATCCTAGAGGAATTTTAAGATGTTATACCGGAAGAGATTCCACATGACCTTCCACCTTTGAGAGACATTTAACATCACATTAATCTTATTCCGGGGGCTATTCTACCTAATAAAGCAACATACAAAATGAGTCCCAAGGAGCATAAAAAACTTCAAAGGCAAGTTGATGAATTGGTGAAAAAAAGGGTTAATTCGGGAGAGCATGAGCCATTGTGCGGTTCCAGCCTTGTTGGTGCCTAAGAAGGATGGTTCTTAGAGTATGTGCGTGGACAGTCACACCATCAACAAAATCACAGTGGACTATCGTTTTCCTATTCCAAGGTTAGACGATTTACTTGATCGATTGTGTCGTGCTTATATTTTCTCTAAAATTGATTTGAGGAGTGGCTATCACCAAATAAGAATGAGGCCCGGAGATGAGTGAAAAATAACATTTAAAACTAGAGAAGGCTTATATGAATTGTTGGTTATGTCATTTGGGCTATCTAATACTCCTAGTACTTTCATGAGATTTATGAATCACATACTTAAGCCATGCATTGGAATATTTGTTGTAGTTTACTTTGACGATATATTGGTGTACAGTAAGAGCGAAGAGGAGCATATGAATCATCTGAAAGAGATCTTTCTTGAGGCAGCAAAAGCTTTATGCTAATCTAAAGAAGTGTGATTTCTTTACTTCTAGTGTTGTGTTTTTGGGGTATGTTGTTTCAAAAGATGGAATCATGATGGATCAAAGTAAGGTAGAAGCTATTCTCAATTGGCCAACACCTGCTTCATTACATGATGTGAGGAGTTTCCATGGCTTAACTTCCTTTTACAGAAGATTTATCAAGGGTTTCAGCTTTATTGTCGCTTCAATCATCGAATGTCTGAAATGTGATAAATTTAAATGGACTAGTGAGGCTAATGATGCTTTTCAACTTTTAAAAAGAAATGTGACCGAAGCTCCTATCTTAGTTCTACCAAATTTTGACAATGTGTTTAGGGTTGAATGTGATGTATCTAATGTGGGAATTGGTGCTGTTTTGAGTCAAGATGGAAAACCCATTGCATTTTTTAGTGAAAAGCTAAATGACACGAGAAAGAAATATTCTACCTATGACAAAGAGTTTTATGCCATTTATCGAGCTTTATCTCATTAGAGTCAATATCTTCTTACCAAGCTGTTTGTCCTATATTCTGATCATGAGGCATTAAAGTTCATTAATCACCGGCACAAGCTAAACAAGAGGCATGCAACTTGGGTGGAGTTTTTGCATTCTTATAATTTTACAATTAAGCACAAATCTGGTGTTCAAAATATAGTTGCTGATGCATTGAGCAAAAAGCAATCTTTATTATTGGAAGTCAAAGTGGTTAGATTTGAAACATTCAAAGATCTCTATGAGAATGATGTAGATTTTGGTTCAATACGGCGGAATTGCAAATTAGGTTCCTTTCAATAATTTTCTATCTTTGATGGTTTTTTTTTTTGAGCTAATGCTTTATGTGTCCTATCTTGTTCTTTGAGACAAGTAATTTTAGCTAAAGCTCACGGTAGTGTTTTGGGTGGACATTTCGGTAGAGACAAGACTCTAGCTCTTGTTCAATCAAACTTCTATTGGCCAAAGATGTTTAGAGATGTGGAGAGACATGTAAAGCAATGTCGAGTGTGTCATTTGGAAAAAACAAGAAGTCAAAATTCTGGATTGTACAGTCCATTACTTATGCCAAATGCTCTATGGGAGGATGTGAGTCTTGATTTTGTTTTGGGACTACCAAGAACTCAAAGGAACAAGGACTCTATCATGGTTGTTGTTAACAGATTTTCAAAAATGTCTCACTTTGTTCCCTACAATAAATTGAATGATGCATCTCATATTGTTGATTTGTATTTTAAGGAGATTGTTAAATTGCATGGTATTCCAAGAACTATGGTGTCTGATCGAGATTCAAAATTTCTTAGTCATTTTT
>LVTN01000214.1:49845-134549 GCA_001649415.1 Musa itinerans | reverse complement strand
AGTGAGATCTCATTCTTCCATAAATTGAGTTTGCCTACAATCGTTCTATGCATCATAGTATTGGTAAGAGTCCTTTTGAGGTTGTTTATGGTGCTAATCCTACTGGTCCTTTAGACTTCATTCCTCATTCGTCAACTAAGCAATTTAGTGAAGATGTTGACGAGAGAGTAAAGTAGATAAAGAAGCTACATGAGAGTGTTAAAGCAAATATAGAAAAATAAAATGAGAGGTACATGGAAGCTACCAATAAACATAGAAAACATATGGAGTTTAATGTTGGTGATTTGGTCTGGATTCATCTAAGGAAGGAGAGGTTTCCATCGGGCAAATTTAGAAAATTGAAACCAAAGGCAGATGGTCCATTCAAAGTGCTTAAGAGAATTGGCAAAAATGCTTATAAGATCGAGCTACCTCAAGATTACGGAGTGTCCCCAATATTTAATGTTGCTGATTTAAGTTATTTTCACAATCAAGTTGACGAAACAAACAAGGACTTAAGGATAAGTATTTTTCAACTAGGGGAGATTGACACGGGAGTGTCTAATTTGTTACAATATGCTCATATGGAACTTGCTGATCGTATTTAAGTTTTATCATGAGTTCGTGCCCTTTTCTACTCAAAACACTCATTCCAACAAATACAACTGTACTGTAACTTTTTTTCGAGAGTTTGTTCCTTGTCTACTGTGACTTTTCTATCCAAAATACTTATTCCAGCAAACACAGCTATACTTTCGATTTTCTATCAAAATCTATTTTGCTTAACACCCCTATTCTACATCACCCTCCAGTATCACAAAGTGTTTTTTAGGCAGTCATTGATTCTTCTAGATCATCCTTATTCGTGTATATTAGGAAAGGCATGTGAGGAAGCTTTATATTTCATTCTGTCTTTGTAAATTTAATCTAAGTGCATTCCCCTTTGCATTTGAGTTGAATTTATAACTAGGAAGCTTTCTGGTCTAATACTTGGTCAAGTTCTTTTAATCAAGCATCATCAGCAGGTACATTTGGGTTGGCGATCTAGATCGTGCCAGGATGTTGTTCGAGGGAATGCTCGAGAGAAATGTGGTCACATGGTGTGTGATTATCTCCGGGTGCATTCAGGGTGGACACTCGAAGGAGGCGTTGGCTCTCTTCTCATAGATGTAGATCGACAGGTTTGAGTTGAATGACATGACCCTCGTCAGTGTACTCGTCGCCTATGCTCATCTAGGGTCTTTGTGTTGGGTTCAGCCCATATGTGGGTTAAGCACATAAGCCCAAATCAATAATTAAAAGGAAAAGATAAAAAGAAAAATAGGCGTGCAATGGGAGCAACCAACGAGGGTTTTGTGGGTGCAAATGGTGGTGGCATGCAATGAGAGGAAAGAGAGAGAAAGAGAAAGAGGAGAGAGAAAAATAGGATTATGAGATTTCTACTTGACGATCAGTGGCCAAACGTTGTTAGTTTTGACCCAAATTATATGTGAAGAATCCTTGTAGCAAGATCTACAATTCTAACGATGTTGATATGAAGTTTATCCTCTCTGAGGTACTTTCCTACTATACCTACTTTGTGAGACCTAAAATTCTCTTATGATGAGATCCATCTATGTGATGAAGATATGCTATTATTCTTGAGCGAAGATATATGGCCTTGATGTTATTGTGATCCTCTTGTTATTTTAGAGAAGACTTATTGTAAACCTATTATCATTACTATTGATAGTGGAAGTTTGAGGTGGATTATGGTCCCATGGTTTTTCCCGCATTGGGTTTTTCACGTTAAAAATTTGGTCTCACTATGTGATTGATTTATTGCTCTACTGTTTATGCTGCTCTGGTTGATATTTTCATTTTGATATCAAGCTGATATTTTGATGAGGAACTCATTTTGATACACAAAGAGGGAAAATAATTATTCCGCTTTAACAAGTTTTTCCCAACAAGCGGTATCAGAGCTTATAGGTTGTTTGGTGTTAGTTTTTTCTTGTGTGATTGGAATGAAACAATTAGATGGTATGATTAAATTAAACTCATCAAATTATTTTACTTGGAGACGTATGATGAAGATCTACTTTATTGTAAAGATTTGTATAAGCCCATCAAGGTTAAAAATAAACCTTCTACTATGGACGATGAAAAATGAGAAGTTCAACATAGAAAAGCTATTGCCTATATTAGAAGATGGATGGATATAAATTTGCATGAGCATATTTTTGATGAAACCAGAGCTGATGTTGTTTAGCAAAGGCTAGAAAACCTCTTTGCGAAAAACACAATGGGAAATAGAATTTCTCTCATCAAAAGGCTTGTAAATTTGAAGTATAAAGATGGTGGTAATATTGTTGAGCACATAAGCCTATTTCAGAGTCTTGTAAATAAGCTGGTTGCTATGAAAATGAATATAGATGATGAGATGCAATGATTATTACTTCTCAGATTTTTACCAGAAAGTTAGGAAACATATGTGGTGATAATTTGTAACTCCACGCCAAAGGGAACTCTAACTATAGATATGGTTAAAGACAGTTTGCTAAAGGAAGATGCTAGAAGGAAAGAACATGATGAATCTTCTTCTGGTGCATTTGTTACTGAAAAACAAGAAAGACGTGGAAGAAGTCATAGTAGAAATCCGCATGGTTATAGAGGAAGATCCAAGTCTAGAAAAGATATCAAATGTTTCCATTGTGACAGAGGTCACATGAAGAAAGAGTATAGGTTTTGGAATCGAGAATAGAATGAAAGGAAGAAAAATGAGAAAGAGACTAATACAATTGCTATTGAAGGTGATATCATTACTGTTTGTGATGACAGTTGTGTCAGTCTTGCAGCTTAGGACAATAATTGGGTAATTGACTCTGGTGCCTTCATTTCATGTCACTTCTCATGGTGATTTCTTCAGATCTTACACTGTTGGTGATTTTGGTAATGTTAGAATGGGAAACAGTGGTACATCTAAGATTGTGGATATTGAAGATATTTGCTTGGAGACCAGTATTGTGAGCAAATTGATACTCGAAGATGTCAGACATATTCTAGATATTTGTCTTAACTTGCTATCTACATACAAACTTGATGATGAGAGATTTACACATTATTTTAGTGAAAGCAAATGGAAACTCACTAAATGTTCTCTAATTGTGGCAAGAGAAAAGAAGCTTAACTCTTTTTATGTCATGGAAGCTAAGCTACAGAAAGGAGAGATTAATGCAATTTAGAAGGGTGAAAGTATAGATCTTTGGCACAAGATGCTTGGTCGTATCAGCGAGAAGGGACTTCAAACTCTTGCTAGAAAGCAGTTCTTACGAGAGTTACAAGGTACATCTCTTAAATCTTGTGATCATTGCTTAGTTGAAAAAACACATAGAGTTGTATTTCATACATATCCATCATCTAGAAGATCAGATGTTATTAATTTAGTTTATATTGATATATGTACTATGCAAGCTAGAACTCTTGGAGGTGCTCTTTATTTTATTATTTTTATTGATAATCATTCTAGAAAAGTTTGTGCTTTTGCTTTGAAATCTAAAGACAAGGTACTTGATGTTTTCAAAGAGTTTCATGTCAGTGTTGAAAGAGAAACTTGCAAAAAGCTAAAGTGTATTCGAGCAGATAATGGTGGTGAGTACATGGGTCCTTTTGAGAATTATTGTAGGTTTCATAGTATCAGGCTTGAGAAAACAGTTCCTACAACTCCTCAGCGGAACGGTGTGATAGAAAGGATGAACAGAACCATTGAAGAAATGATTAGGTATATGCTTTCCCATGCCAAATTACCTAAGTCATTTTGGGGGGAAGCTATAAGAACTACTATTAACCTTATAAATCTTTCTCCATCAGTTCCTTTGAAATGTGATGTTCCAAAGAGAGTATGGAGAGGAAAAGATATATCTTATAATCATTTGAGAGTCTTTGGGTGTAAAGCATTTGTTCATATTCCCAAAGATGAAAGGTTCAAGCTTGATAATAAGACAAAAGCATGTATCTTCTTGGGATATGGTCATGAAGAATTTGGGTACAGATTATGAGATCCAATGAATAAGAAGATTATTAGAAGCAGAGATGTTGTATTTCTTGAAGACCAATTGTTTGATGATGGTGATAATGTTGAGAAGCCAAAAACCTCTATTTATATTCCTTGGAGTTTGGGTCCAATTCCTTCACTTGTAGTTCATGATGATTATAGGGGAGATGAACAAGAATATTATGGTGATAATGTCGATGCTCCTACAGTTGATGATGTTGAACCAACTGAACAAGCACCTCCATCACCAGTTGAGATTCCATTGAGAAGATCCACAAGAGAGCGATAATTATCTACCATATATCCTCCACTTGAGTATGTTATACTTATTGACGGATGAGAGCCAGAAACTTACCAATAAGCTATTCTACATAAGCATAAGAATGAGTAGGTTAAAGTCATGCAAGAAGAGATGAAATCTTTGCTTAAGAATCACACCTATGACTTGGTAAAGTTGCCTAAAGAGAAGAAAGCTCTCATGAATAAATGGGTTTACAAATTGAAGACTGAAAATAATAGCTCACAACAAAGATACAAGACATGACTAGTTGTGAAATGATTCAGTCATAAGAAATGTATTGACTTTGAAGAAATATTTTCTCCTATGGTGAAAATGTCCTCTATCTGAGTTGTTCTTAGTTTGGCTGCCCACTTGAATTTATAAGTTGAGTAATTTGATGTGAAAACAATATTTCTTCATTGTGACTTAGAAGAAGAAATTTACATGGAGCAATCAGAATGTTTCAAAGTTAAGGGAAAAGAAAATCTGGTGTATAAGCTTAGGAAAAGCTTATATAGACTCAAACAGGCACCTAGACATTGGTACAAGAAGTTTGATTCCTTTATGATGAGCCAAGGGTATAATAGAACCACATCTGATCATTGTGTGTTTATGAAGAAATTTTCAGATGATGATTTTATTATTCTTCTGCTATATGTTGATAATATGCTGATTATTGGCCATGATGTTGGAAAAATTGAAAAACTTAAAAGAGAGCTAAGTAAGTCTTTTACCATAAAAGACTTGGGATCAGTAAAACAAATACTTGCCATGAATATTCTTCGTGATAGGAAGAAAAGGAAGATTTGGCTATCTCAGCAGACTTACATTGAAAAGGTTTTTAAAAGATTCAACATGAGTAAAGCCAAAGCAGTTTATTCTCCACTTGTAGGTCATTTCAAGCTTAGTTCGAAATAATGTCCTACAAGTGAGAAAGAAAAAGAAGAAATGTTCAGAGTGCCTTACACATCTGCAGTAGGCAGTTTGATGTATGCTATGGTTTGTACTAGGCCAAATATAACTCATGCAATTGGAGCTGTCAACCGATTTCTCTCTAACCCTAGAAAGGAACATTGGGCAACAATAAAATGGATATTAAGATATCTAAGAGGTAATTCTAGGTTGTGTTTATATTTTATAAGTGATGAACCTGTGCTAGAAGGATATATATATGCAGACATGGCAGGTGATACTGATTTCAAGAAGTTCACTTCGGGGTTCTTGATGACATTTACAGGGGAGCAGTCTCTTGGCAATCTAAGTTACAGAATTGTGTTACTCTATCAACCACAGAAGCAGAATATATAGCAATTACTGAAGCCTACAAGGAAACTTTATGGATGGAAAAGTTTATACAGGAATTAGGCTTGAAACAGGAAGGATATACTATTTATTGTGGCAGTCAGAGTGCTATTCATCTCTCCAAGAATTCAACATACCATTCCAGATCCAAGCATATTGATGTGAGATATCACTGGATTCGTGATGTGCTTGAGATAAAAGAATTACAGTTGAAAAAAGTACATACCAATGAGAATGGATCAGATATGTTGATAAAATCTTTACATAAGGAAAAACTTGAAGCATGTAGGCGAATAGCGAGCTTAGTACAGCTCACCATATGAGTTGGAGGGGGAGAATTATTGGGTTCAGCCCATATGTGGGCTTGGACTAATGATTTGGGCTATAAGCTCAAATCAACAATTAAAAGGAAAAGATAAAAAGAAAAAGAGGCATGCACAGTGGGGGCAACCAACGAGCGTTTTGTGCGTGCACCGTGTAGAACTGTAGCGGCATACCACGAGAGAGAAAGAGGGAGAAAAATAGGATTCTGAGTTTTTTGCTTGACGATCAGTGGCCAAACGTTGTTAGTTTTGGCCCAAATTATATGTGGAGAATCCTTGTAGCAAGCTCTACGATTTTAACGGTGTTGATATGAAGTTTATCCTCTCTAAGGTACTTTCCTGCTATACCCACTTTGTGAGACCTAAAATTCTCTTATGATGAGATCCATCTGTGATGAAGATATGCTATTATTCTTGAGCGAAGATATATGGTCTTGATGTTATTGTGATCCTCTTATTATTTTAAAGAAGACTTATTGTAAATCTGTTATCATTACTATTGATAGTGGAAGTTTGAGGTGGACTACGGTCCCGTGGTTTTTCTCACATTAAATTTTTCACGTTAAAAATTTGTTCTCACTATGTGATTGATGTATTGCTCTACTGTTTATGCTGCTCTGGTTGATATTTGTATTTTGATATCAAGTTAGTATTTTGATGAGGAACTCATTTTGATATATAAAGAGGGAAAAAAATTATTTCGCTTTAATATATTTTTCCCAACACTCTGGAGCAGGGAAAATGGGTCCATGACTACGTGAGGAGTAAAGGGATAAAGATTAGTGTGTTCGTGGGCACTTCATTGATCGACATGTATGCCAAGTGCGGCCAGGTGGATTTGGGCTTGAAGGTGTTTGAGGAGATGCAGGAGAAGAACTTGCTAACCTAAAGGGCTCGCCATACATGGGCGAGGACTTGAGGTGCTACAACTCTTCTCAGATATGGAGACGTCAGGCTTCGTCCTTGATGATGTTGCATTCATTGGTGCCCTTTGTGCATGCACTCATTCGGGCTAGTTGACCAGGGTCGCGAGATCTTAAATTCGATGACCAGGCAGCATGACATTAAGCCAAAGCTCGAGCATTATGGGTGCATGGTTGATATACTAGCACACAATGGGCTACTCAATGAGGCTCGAGATCTGGTGGAGAGTATGCCAATGGAGCCCGATGCTCTTATCTGGGTAGCGCTGATGGCTAGTTGCAAGGTTTATAGAAATGTTGAATTGGCAAAGCATGCTATGAAACACTTGATCCAACTAGAGCCAGATTCTAACGGGGTTTATGTGCTTTTGGCCAATGTACATGCTTCTTTAGGCAAGCGTGACGATGCCAGGAAGGTGAGACTTTTGATGAAGAAGAAGCAAGTGGAGAAGACCCTAGGATGCAGTTAATGGGATATAAAGAGAAATAACTTTTGTATATGAACAAATACTAGCAGGTCATAACATGCAGCGGAATTAAATGGAACCACAATAAAATAGAACACCAAGATATACGTGGAAAACCCCTTCAATGTAAAGGATAAAAACCATGGGGCAAACTAGAGATAATCTACTATAATAATAATGAATATATAAATCTTAATCTCTTGCCCAAAACCCTAGCAACAATCACAAGAGAATAACTGGGATACAAGGATCATGTCACTGTGCACAATATCTAAATCCTTCATAATTCTCCCCAAGTAATCACAGTAAAAATCTATTGTAGATTTGATCTAACCTGAGATGAAAGCACTGCTAGATGATTGAGAACATTCTCTCTGTGTTGTTCTTGTCTTCTTCCCTTTCTTTCTCTTCCTTTTCTGCCTTGTTCTCCTCCTTTTCTTTGGAATCCCGTGGCTGCCAAAATTGCTCCGTTGTTGCCTTTTTCTGCCTCTTTTTATAGCAATTCTTCGTGATAGGAAGAAAAGGAAGATTTGGCTATCTCAGCAGACTTACATTGAAAAGGTTTTTAAAAGATTCAACATGAGTAAAGCCAAAGCAGTTTATTCTCCACTTGTAGGTCATTTCAAGCTTAGTTCGAAATAATGTCCTACAAGTGAGAAAGAAAAAGAAGAAATGTTCAGAGTGCCTTACACATCTGCAGTAGGCAGTTTGATGTATGCTATGGTTTGTACTAGGCCAAATATAACTCATGCAATTGGAGCTGTCAACCGATTTCTCTCTAACCCTAGAAAGGAACATTGGGCAACAATAAAATGGATATTAAGATATCTAAGAGGTAATTCTAGGTTGTGTTTATATTTTATAAGTGATGAACCTGTGCTAGAAGGATATATATATGCAGACATGGCAGGTGATACTGATTTCAAGAAGTTCACTTCGGGGTTCTTGATGACATTTACAGGGGAGCAGTCTCTTGGCAATCTAAGTTACAGAATTGTGTTACTCTATCAACCACAGAAGCAGAATATATAGCAATTACTGAAGCCTACAAGGAAACTTTATGGATGGAAAAGTTTATACAGGAATTAGGCTTGAAACAGGAAGGATATACTATTTATTGTGGCAGTCAGAGTGCTATTCATCTCTCCAAGAATTCAACATACCATTCCAGATCCAAGCATATTGATGTGAGATATCACTGGATTCGTGATGTGCTTGAGATAAAAGAATTACAGTTGAAAAAAGTACATACCAATGAGAATGGATCAGATATGTTGATAAAATCTTTACATAAGGAAAAACTTGAAGCATGTAGGCGAATAGCGAGCTTAGTACAGCTCACCATATGAGTTGGAGGGGGAGAATTATTGGGTTCAGCCCATATGTGGGCTTGGACTAATGATTTGGGCTATAAGCTCAAATCAACAATTAAAAGGAAAAGATAAAAAGAAAAAGAGGCATGCACAGTGGGGGCAACCAACGAGCGTTTTGTGCGTGCACCGTGTAGAACTGTAGCGGCATACCACGAGAGAGAAAGAGGGAGAAAAATAGGATTCTGAGTTTTTTGCTTGACGATCAGTGGCCAAACGTTGTTAGTTTTGGCCCAAATTATATGTGGAGAATCCTTGTAGCAAGCTCTACGATTTTAACGGTGTTGATATGACCAAGAATAAGCATGTCATCAACATAAAGTAAGAGAATAATAAAATTATCACCAAACCATTTGATGTACACACAATGATCTGAAGCCATTTTTTTATATCCATTTTCTGTCATAAATGAATCAAACTTTCTGTACCACTGTCTTGGAGCTTGCTTCATCCCATACAAGCTCTTCTTCAATTTGCAAACAAATTATCTTTACCTTTGACTCTGAAACCTTCTGGTTGCTCCATATAAAGGTGGACTACGGTCCCGTGGTTTTTCTCACATTAAATTTTTCACGTTAAAAATTTGTTCTCACTATGTGATTGATGTATTGCTCTACTGTTTATGCTGCTCTGGTTGATATTTGTATTTTGATATCAAGTTAGTATTTTGATGAGGAACTCATTTTGATATATAAAGAGGGAAAAAAATTATTTCGCTTTAATATATTTTTCCCAACACTCTGGAGCAGGGAAAATGGGTCCATGACTACGTGAGGAGTAAAGGGATAAAGATTAGTGTGTTCGTGGGCACTTCATTGATCGACACATGTCTTGCAGGTAGATCAACATCAGGTTCTACACCATCTTCCTGCACATCTCCCCCATCTCTCTGATATACTGGAGGAATAACTGGGTCACAATCTGCTAATCCTTCTACATAAGTCTTAGCTTGTGCCTTCTTCTTCAAATCTTCAAAGGTTTGATCCTCAAAGAAGACCACGTCTCTGCTCCTAAACACATTCTGCTTTTCTGGATCCCAAAGCCTGTAACCAAACTGATCATGTGAGTAACCAAGAAAAATACATTCTTTAGTCTTACCATCTAGCTTGGACCTCTCATTGTTTGGAACATGTGCAAATGCATGACAACCAAATACTCTCAAATGCTTGTAGGAAACATCTTTCCCTGACCATACATACTCTACAACATCACCATCTAGGGCTATACATGGTGACAAGTTGATCACATCAACTGTAGTCCTTAAAGCCTCATCCAAAACCTTTTGGGTAGCTTGGCCTGTGAAAGCATACATCTGATCTTTTCCATGATTGTGCGGTTCATCCTCTCTACAATTGTATTATATTAAGGTGTACCAGGAACTGTCATCTCATGTTGGATCACATGTGACTTGTAATAATCGTTAAATAATCCTATGTCACAACCATTATCTGATCTTATGCATTTCAATTACCTTTTTGTCTCCCTTTCAACCCTGGCATGAAATTCTTTAAAGACATTAATAACCCGATCTTTGGTCTTCAAAGCATAGGCCTAAACTTTTCTAGAAAAATCATCTATAAAAGTGACAAAATAAAGTACACCACTTATACTATGAACATCAACAAATCTACCATGAGTTTTTGTCCTCAAAGGACCACATACATTTGTATAAACACGGTCTAAGGCATACATTTTTCTAGACAAAGCAGGACTAGCAAATGAAACTCTGTGTTGTTTACCAGCCAAACAATCAATACAAGGGTTTAGATGTGTATCTTTGAGGTCTGGCAATACCTCTCTCTTGGAAAGAGCTTGCAGCCCCTTCTCGCTCATGTGTCCTAGTCGCCTATGCCACAACTCCATGCTAAAGTCTTTCTCTGTAGCATTTAACTGCTCATCATAAGCTTTAGCTTGCGACCTGTATAAGGTGTGACATTTCTTTCCACTAGCTATAACAAGAGAACCCTTGCTGAGTTTCCATTGCCCTCTGTGATATCTGCTATCATAGTCTTCATCATCTAGTCTTCCAATTAAAATTAAATTCAGCCTCAAGTCAACCACATGCCTCACATCCTTAAGTACCAACTTGCAGCTAAGGTTGATCTTTAAATGGATATCACCCATGCCAATGATGTCTGTTGTGTCATAGTTGGCCATCTTGACAACACCAAAATTTTCAGACATGTAGGTAGCAAAAAAACTCCCTCCGTGGTGTAGCATGATAAGAAGCACTTGTGTCAATCACCCACTCAAGATCCTAACACACACAAAAGAAAATATCATCAGAAGGAGACAAAATCAAATAATCACCACCCTGCACTGTAGTTGTGATATTATCTTTTGACTCTGTTGACTCCACTTCTTTTCCGTTTTTCTTGCTCTTATTAAATTGCTTACATTGGTTCTTGTAATATTCTTTCTCACCACAGTTATAACAAACAATATTTTTTCTTGATCTTGACTTGCTCCTACCTATGGGTGAACTACTTCTAAACTTTGACATTCCTTTGTTCTCTGAGATAAGTGCTTGTGAATCATTCTGAGATGTTGCTGAATTCTTTTTTCTCAACTCCTCATTCAACAAACTACTTGTTACTTGACTCATTGTGACAACACCATATGACGCAGAATTACTGAGGGAAACCACCAGTGTCTCCCAACTTTCTGGTAATGAACTGAAAAGTAACAATACCTGTAACTCATCATCAAGAGACATTTTCATATAGGATAACTGGTTAGTAATACTTTGCATTTTATTCAAATACTCAGCAATAGAACCACCCTCTCTATATTTTAGGTTCATAAGTTTTCTGATAAAAAAACTTTATTACCAGCTGATTTTCTTTCATAGAGACATTTTATTTTTTTCCAAAGAGAATATGCAAAATTTTCAATAGAAACATGGTGAAAGACACTATCATCAAGCCACTGTCGAATAAACCCAACTATTTTTCGATCTAACCTCTTCCACTCATCATCTGTCATAGTTATGAGTTTTGCACTATCCCCTTGCAAAGGTTCATACAGATCTTTGCAATACAAGAGATCTTTCATTCTTGGTTTCCATATCATCCAATTGTTTCCATTCAAACTAATAATACGAAAAACATTACTGGCCTTAAAGTTTTAATACAAAATTAAATCACTATAATCCTGTTATGATACCAGTTGATGGGATATAAAAAGAAATAACTTTTGTATATGAACAAATACTAGTAGGCCATAACATGCAGCGGAATTAAATAAAACTACAATAAAATAGAACACCAAGATATACGTGGAAAATCCCTTCAATGTAAAGGGTAAAAATCACGAGGCAAACTAGAGATAATCCACTATAATAATAATGAATATACAAATCTCAATCTCTTGCCCAAAACCCTAGCAACAATCACAAGAGAATAACTATGATACAAGGATCATATCACTATGTATAATATCTAAATCCTTCCTAATTCTCCCCAAGTAATCATAGTAAAAATCTACTGTAGATTTGATATAACCTGAGATGAAAGTACTACTAGATGATTAAGAACAGTCTCTCTGTGTTATCCTTGTTTTCTTCCCTTTTTTTCACTTCATTTTCTGTCTTGTTCTCCTTATTTTCTTTGAAATTGCATGGCTGTCAAAAACTACCTCGTTGTTGTCTTTTTCTATCTCTTTTTATAGCAATCACATAGGTTAAATTAAGAGAGAGTGAGCTGTGGGCTGATAAAGTCCACTTTGGCCTGTCAGCCCAACAGCAGCCCGGTGGAGATAGGAGAGAGGATTCACCGGTTGTTGGTTGGTGGCATTGCTCACCCCCAGATAAAGGATATACTGCTGACGTGGGGACGAGATCGAGAGCCGCATAAGGCTGGAGGGCTATGTGCCAGACAAGAAAGCAGTGTTGCTCAACGTTGACGAAGAGGAAAAAGAAGATGCACTTGCTCGTCACAGTGAGAAGTTGTTAACTGCCTTTGTGTTGCTTAGCACCGAGGAAGGCATGCCATTTCGTGTGGTAAATAATCTTAGAGTGTGTAGCGATTGCCATCAAGTAACCAAGCTCATATCCAAGGTTTACAATAGAAAAATTGTTGTTCGAGATCGAACACAGTTCCGTCTTTTCAAAGGGGGTAGCTGTTCTTGCAATGACTATTGGTAGAAGCATTGTTGGTCTCAACTCTTCGATTCTTGGGCTTAGAGACTGAGAGGCTATGATTGCCCAGGGAAGGCATGCCAATTCATGTGGTAAAGAATCTTAGAGTGTGCAGAGACTTCCATTAAGTAACTAAGCTCGTACCCTAGGTTTACGATAGAGAAGTTGTGGTCCGAGATCAAACAAGGTTCCACCTCTTCAAACGGGGTAGTTGTTCTTGCCAATGACTCTCAGTAGAAGCACCGATGATCTCAACTCTTCAACTCTCGTGCTCAGAGAGACTAAGAGGTTATGATTGCACTAGTTGACTGGAGTTAATTGAAAGAACAACAGTAGCAGACTCCATCCACTCCATGAAAATGTCATGGCTGGTGAGAGGAACAAGATATGATATCATGGTATATTCATGATGTTTGAGCAAGATATGATATCACCTGGTGATGAGAACCAGGTGACATGCCTCTCCTTGAGCATCAGACAAAGGGATTACCGGTTCCAGTGAGACTAATGTATGTGCAAGCAGTACAACAGCATAAGCAGGGCCCAAGGGAAAGAAACTACAAGACAGACTAGAAGTATGAGAAGCACTTTAGATCCTTGAATCCACCATTTAAACATGGAAGCAGATTTGGTGAAGACTTCTATTTCATTCAACCAGCATGTTCCACCAGATTGCTGGCAATATCACCAACCAGCTTCCTCCTCGAGAAAATTACATCTTGTCCAATCATTCATTCCAAAAGGGAGTGAAGCTAGCAGGCTCATCAAAGGTATGAGAAATATTGAAAATGCCTTTCCATATTCTAAAAGATAAGCGATGTATAAGAAACAAATGATTAATATCCCATTTTGAGGATCAAAATCTACAGTCATCTGAGCAGTCGAAGAGGATTGATTTGCTGATTTACTGGTGAAGGATATATTACTAAGAAGGGACTAATTGTTTATTGTATTAGGTACCTTATGGCATGAAAATTTTGGCACAAAATCTTCTTTTTATTGTACAATCTTTACTTAAATATGTTTTAAGCATTCTAATGGTATATATTCTTTTTTTATATATAGATTGGAGAGAAATAAAAATACATATGTGATGCCATGCACTTATGATTAGATGGACTTGAGTCTTTTTATTATACTTGATGAGAATGCTAGAATCTTATCTCTAATCCCTTCTGGAATATAAGATTTCATTCTGTGAAAATGTCATGACTTATGCTGACAATGCATGATGAAAAAAAGTACAACATACATGATCTAGTTTAGTAATTCTCATTGTGTTAATGCTCATGATTATAATTATAATTCTGCATAATTTTCAGCCCAGAATTCAGTACCATCATCAACCAATCTCATGAAGTATTGGCTCCAAGTCTTTCTGAAATAAGTATACCTTCATTTTTTTGCATTGTTCACTTTCTGCAACAAAACTAGGGGACTCAAACATACCTAATAATCGGACTTAAGCTTGTGGGGGGACAAACATACTTGCTTTCACTTAAATTTCCTGTGTGCGTGTTTTGGATAATTTTTAAGATCAGCAAATGGATGAGAAGATATTTTTTAGCCTATATAAGATTAGATGAGAGTACCATCTTTACCTTAGACATTTTGGACTATCTGGATCGATGATTTTAGTTTTTCCTCTCCAAAGTGGAAAGATGATTATGAGTTTATATAAGTCTATTTATCAGATTAAGCATTTTACATTATGTGGTTCTAAGTAGTCAACAAGTCAGTATCACAGTCAGTAGTTAATAAATTAGCTATTAAATGATTATAATCAAGTTACTCAACATTACTGCCATGCTAAGTCTAAGCCCTATCAAAGGTGAGAAACAATTTCAAGTTTTTTTTTTTTTTTGCCTCATAAAACATTAAATCCTAATTCTGTGTCCTCCATGTTGTGTTTGTTACTAGGTAGCAATCAACCAAACCAAATAAAGACTGGATGTATAACATAGGGACAAGATGACCACTTCCTGAGTGGGTGTTCGAAAGCGACTCCCATGTTACATATTGGAACCAAAAGCAGGTCACCTTTCTGTCATGGAATGGCCCCTTCTCCTTGTAGTTATGTGAGAGGCCTTATTTTCTTTTATTTAATATTTCTCTCGAATTTTATAACAATTTATTTATTTACACAAAAAAACTCATTAATATCCCATTTTACAACAACAATGTGATGCTTTACATATTATTTTATTTATTTACAAACAAGATAAAGTAATTTGAGATGTGGGTAAATAGGATAGAAAAAATAATAATCATATAATTAGAGAACAATCCATAAAAGGCAACATTATTTTATCACCTAATTAAAAATTAGGTGACCATTGATTGACTAATTTCTATTTGAGAACCATACCAAAGTTTAAAAAAGATAAAAAGTAATATGAAATAAAAAAACCCCCCTTACTATTTGAACCCGGCCCTCATTTCCGGCAAGGTTCATCGGTCAGCGATCTGAAGGACAATCCAACGGTTGGTATCGTACTACAGTAGATTAACACGAAGCTGTGGTCGTACGCCACGTCTCCTGACAGGTTTATTGTACGCGATGCCGGTGGGACAATCCAACGGCTGATATGATGGCGTATCAGCGTATGATACCGGTTGGCACGAATCATTACGCTTTGGTCGTATCAGCGTATGATGGCGTACCTACGTCGAAGATGACGACGGTAGAGATTATGGGCATAACTTTAAGACATGATTAACGAGCTAATTAATCACTTAATTAGGAGAGGATCGAGGAGCAGACTTATTATGGAACAGGTGGCAAACTTAGCTGGCTCCGTTAACTGTTGACTATAAGTAGCTCTTCCCATCCTTTGCCCCTATCCGTTTCCACTCCGGAGGTAATCGGAAGAAAAGATCGCTATTTTACGTCTCTCTCCCTCTGTCGTTTTGCGCTCCGCGGAGCTCGTACACCTCCGTCGATGGCGACCAAGATTTACATTGTGTAAGCATTTACACCCGCGCACCGTCGGCTTCCGTTTGTTAATCGGATTCATCTTCTTGATGCCCAATCTTTTGCGTGTCACTGTTCGAATTCTGCGAGGTTTTATCAATTTGGGGGCTTTTTG
This sequence comes from Musa itinerans, assembly GCA_001649415.1. Taxonomy (NCBI): domain Eukaryota; kingdom Viridiplantae; phylum Streptophyta; class Magnoliopsida; order Zingiberales; family Musaceae; genus Musa; species Musa itinerans. The sequence goes on along the minus strand of LVTN01000214.1, from coordinate 118,645 downwards.
GTGAATTTTTTCCATGAATCGCGGTGATATATCCTCTTGAGTCTGTTTTTGATCGGATCTCGTGTTAGGAACGGTTGTAATGTATTGATCTAGTGGCATCCTCGGCAAAGATGTTTGTATGAAACGTTTGGAACGAGGGTTTCTTTGGAAGGGACAATTGAATTCCTGGAATGTTGTAGATAATTGTTGGTGCTTCTTAGTGGATTGCAGCGAAAAATTTTCTCTTTTGACCTTACAAAACCTTAGTCTGGGTTGTATTTTATCTCAACCAGCGAAAACACAAATCAAACAGTACAAAGCTCGTCAAGTCTTGAGATTCCTGATTGGCTGTAGAGTTTTAGAGTTTATGTGGTTTATTTTACCTAATACTCGTTAGGGAATTTGTCCAACATATGATGTATATTGCCTAAAGGTATTCTTAACATTTCGACAAATTAATGTGTAGATTAGTATACTGTTACAGTTCTTATATCAATCTGTAGGCTTTTAAGAACGAGTCATATTATTTAAACTTATTTATCTGATCTGCATTTACATATTTTAGAGTTGATTCACCATATCCCACTATTAAATAGCTGATTATTTCATATCTAAGTGCAGTGTAGCTGTGCATGTAATTATCAAGCTGCTATCTCATGTTTTTGTTCAGGAGATATATGAAATAATATTATCAGAAAAGAACATTTTATTTGCTTGATATGTTTTTTTTACCATTATGTTTTTGTACATTATTTTTCTATGAGCTGCTAACGGATAACATGATCATTTTCTGAAGGTATTATTCCATGTATGGGCATGTTGCAAAGCTAGCAGAAGAAATTAAGAAAGGTTCTTCATCTGTTGAAGGAGTTGAAGTGAAACTTTGGCAGGTAAAAGCTTGTCATACTTTTAATTTCAGCTCACTTCCTAATGTTTGAGGCTGACACAATTGGCACGGTAACAAAGAAAAAGTAGGCCATGTCTCCTAAAATTCATCATCTTTAACCATTTCTTTTTGAAAATCAAGGGTTGCATGGGCAATAAACTTAATGTTTTCCACTTGATTTTTTTGACCAGAATCAACTATATCTATAGATGGTGTTCCTTACAATATCCTTTTGTTATCTGGATAACAATTTTATATTAATATGCTATCAGATCAATTGTCAACTGGGCTCCTTTTTCACTAATTGTATCTGTTTTCTTTTCATGTCTTCTTTTGTCTAATATATGTTGCCTGTTTGCGTGTTCCAATTCTGATTTAGTTTTCCTAATTAAGCACTAAATTCATTATGGAAATTTTTGCATTGAGTTGTAAGTCATGGAACAAGTTGTTTGTTATAGAAGAACTTAAGCTTCTGGGAACTAGCATCGGCCAAAGCTGCTAGGACCTATCGTAGTCAAGTTGCTGGAGTTTTTTGTCTTATAAACATATAGACAGAATTATTAAGCTATTTTGGTTGAACAGGTTCCTGAGACTCTTCCTGAAGAAGTTCTTGTTAAGATGGGAGCACCTCCTAAGAGCGACGCACCAATCATTACACCAAATGATCTTTCCGAGGCAGATGGGATTCTCTTTGGTTTCCCAACAAGGTTTGGCATGATGGCTGCACAGTTTAAAGCTTTTCTTGATGCAACTGGAGGTCTTTGGAGAACACAGGCTCTAGCTGGCAAACCAGCAGGACTCTTCTTCAGCACTGGATCCCAAGGCGGCGGTCAAGAGACTACTCCGTAAGCTTTTTACCCCTAGTAATTCGCATCATAACTATAAGAATCCTGATGTCTTTGTTGCACTTCATTGTCACTCTCTAAATCTAAAACCATAATAATTATCTCATATAGGTCGTGGTTGAGCAACTTTTGCATCAAGATAATAAATGTGTAATTAAAATAATATCAAATGTGTTTTTCCTGCAAGGTGTTGGGAAAAGTTGTGCAGTAGAACAATGTTTATTATATTCAATTCTTTCTCCTATGGATTGCTAATAAATTGGCTACTTCCTAACATTTAAAATATATAGTTCTTGAAACTTTTTACTGACCATATTTCTTCTACCATTTCCATTTTCTCCTAAGTTTGACAGCCATAACTCAGCTGGCCCATCATGGAATGATCTTTGTCCCAATTGGCTACACCTTTGGGGCAGGAATGTTTGAGATGGAGAAGGTGAAGGGTGGCAGCCCATATGGTGCAGGCACATTTGCTGGAGATGGTTCAAGATTCCCAACCGAGCTTGAGCTGGAACAGGCTTTCCACCAGGGAAAGTACTTTGCCAGCATTGCCAAGAAGCTCAAGTGTTCCTCTTGATGATCCTGTGTCTCCACATAGCATTATCATTGGATTGAGGATTAATATCCTGGTATTTGTTGGCTATTAAACTTTCATTGAACTTTACAAATGCTATTTCTGGTACAACAGTTCTTTTATAAGTTTGGCATATGATTGCTTGACTTAGTATCTGATGCTGCCTTTTTAACCTTTTGATATGAATATGGTTATTTCCATCTTTGATGTCACTTTTGATTTAACATACGCAATAATCTACATAAAAAACGTAGGAGATATGCATCCCTTTGATTGCTTGACATTTGAGGACTTATGCCCACCAATGCATCTTTGTAATTTCACAACGTCGAGTTGTTCGTGTCTTGTATAATTTACTTCTGAATCATTACTGCCGCTCCTATTGGAATCAATATATGCTTTGCGTCTCTAGAATTTATATTTGCTCATTTCTGGAAAATTCTGGAAGGTTTGTCCATAATAATTGCATTGTACTATTTATCCTTTTAAGCAATTATTATTAAAGATTTTTTAACCAGTTTTGCCTTTTTCATGAATCCAATAGGACTGACATCAGATGGACAATGGAAGTCAAAACTTTATATCCATTACATGTCATACAACCTATTATGTGATATGCAGAGTTTTACTTCCTTGGACTTCATGTGCTTCTATCTAATTCTGGATGAGTGTTTCTCAAAAAATAATATGTGCACATAGTTATTCTTCCATGATGCTAAAATCAAATGCTATGGTCATGATGTCCATTCTTTCTATCTGACAGTGTTCTGTTCTCACTTCTTAGATTTGATGACAAGAACAATTTCACTTTCTGGATTCTTTGTGCAAAAGAAACACTGTTTTCAAGTGAACAAATCTCTTCTTAATCTTTTTATGAATATGGGTGATGATGGTCTATGAAGAAACGATCTCATTTCTCTCTCATATGTCATGTCAGGGTTAGAGATATTCTTTTTACCAGACATGCCTATAATGTTGATGGCTCACATGCACTTTTATCATATATCATCTGTGATATTCTCAATGGAAGTGGAAATATGATCATAATGATATATGAGATTAGAGGAATCTAATACTATTGACCATATATTGATGTTTAATCAAAAGAATTTTTCTTGGGTTCCATGGTCCATATCATGTGCCACCAGAGCACATGTTGTTGTTCCTCACCTACCAGAAGGGACATGTGCCAGCCAGCATTTGGCACGCTGGGAAAGATGAGTCTTACCCTACTATTCCTTTTTCCTTTTATGATTCGGAGATGTGATTGATACATGCGCATGGAGCATTGTCAAGTCTTACACCATTCGATTGCTACTTCTGCCTTGTTCTTCCTAAACAAGTGCATCTCTCTTTACCCTTTGCCTCCATCAATGCAACATCTGAACCTTATCAGTAATAGAATACTGCAACACAACCACAATAACAAGCTATAATTAAATCAATAACATTCATATCTCTTCTAACTGCACCATCTAATGTATGCTTTAATGACTTAATCTGAACATTGTATATAGTTAATAAAATATCAATCAATCAATCAATGTGCCATGTAGCTAAAATAATATGATTTTATTGTGATATATATATATATATATATATATATATATAATAATATGAGAGGCTGTCATGAATATGATTATACATAGAAATAAATGAGTTCATTACTATTATCTTGAATTTAAATAAATTTAATTACTGTAGTTTTAGGTGTATTAATTTAATGAGTTAATTTTTCTATTTGGCTGATGTGGAATTTGTTAGCTCAATCAAATTGTTTTTTTTTCTATTTGGTCTATGGTTGTTTATTTTGTGCATAAGTTGGTTTGATGGAACTATAACAAATTATACTTTACATTGCAGTATATTAGTTATAATGTTTTTCTAACCATGGCTAAAAATTTATTATTATTATTATTATTTTAACATGTGTCATATTACCTTGGGTTTTTCATTATGATTTTTAAAGCCTACAGTTATATATATCTTATAGACTACAGGAAATATAGACATTGAAAATAATTTTCGTAACGCAATTTTTTTTATATTTCTGTTTGTTTGTCTTATTTTGCCTCCTCTCTCTAGAAGAAGACAGCGTACCTTACGAGACTACACATTGATTCATTGGAACCCCTAAATAAAGTATAATAATTTTAATTTCTTTTTCATTTTATTGGTTGCTTTCTTCTTCCTTTAACATCTATTTTAAGGATGTCAACATTTGATGTTTGCGATTGTTCTCACGTCCGTTTTTCACTATCATAAGATCATCAATCTTTCTCTATTATCTCTCATATCGGAAATCCTCTAATCTGTTGAGGAAAATCCTCTAATCTATTGAGGAAAATTCTCTCTCCTAACTTGTATAAATACGAGAGAGATATGTAAATACAATCAAGCTTCTTCAGTAATTGTTTTTCTATCTCTTTTCTAACATTATTATCGATAATTTTCTATTGCTAAAGGTGTTCTGGTTCGGACCAAATTGAAATATTCTTTTAATTCGATTGGATTGGGTCAAAATAAAATAGTCTGAATTGAAACCGATTTAAATCTAAATTGATTCAAAATTGATTAATTAATTTATAATTTTAAGTAATTTAATATTTATATATTTTAATTGAATTGAACCGGAAGCTTGGTTCAATCAGGCTATACATTAATATTTATGAAATTGAGTTTATATTATTTATAAAATTAGATATTTGGATTGATTTAATTAATCAGTTTGAATCGGCTAAGAGTTTAGAATAGTAAAGTCAACTGAATTTATAATTTTTAAAACTCAGTTCCATCCTATTCAAATCGGTTAATCAAACCTAGAATCATGTATAGCATTTAAAATTAAATCATTCATGAATTGATTTTGAACGAATCTTATTTAACTTTTCGATTTGATTTGAACACCTCTAGTTACTATTGTTCACTCATGGTGTTCCTCTCCACCCCCCTCCCTCCTATCAAACGCTATGACGTGCTAGTTTCATGTTGTCGTTCCTTCATGGTGTTCCCCTGCTTTCTCTCTGCCCTCTCTCTCTCGATTGCCAATGGTTATGCCTCTTCTCTGCCCTCGTCCTCTTGTCATCATCAGTTGTGCTTCTTTTTTGCCCTCCCTCCCCTAATCGTCGATGACTATATTTTCTCTCCGCTCTCTTCTCCTAATGGTAACTATGCTTCCTCTTTGCTTATCTCCTCCCGTCATCGACGTACCCATCTCTATAAGTGAAAGTGCACGAGGGCTAACAACTATAAAGGCCTTCCTAAGCATAGAGCGCAAGTCCTAGGCAGCCATCATCGTCAACTGCTACCTTTTGCTGCTTGTTGACTGACATCTATGACAACAACATTATTGGAATGGTGGGCTCTCTCCTTTCACCATTACAATCAATAGTCGTGAATGATAACCATCGTAAAAAATCTCTCATTCCGAGATAAAATTATTCTCTGTGTGGGTAATGGTCTCGTTTTACCTACAATATGATATTACTTTTTGTTTTTATTTCTATTGAGATAACATCAAAACTATATGAGATACATATTTGTTTGGTAATAATATTGAAATTTTCATGGTTATTGATTTTTATACATAGTTTTATGATGAGGTGGAAGAATGTTTTTATGTTGTTATTAATTGCACCTTTCACCATTAGCTATTATTTGTATGTTTCCTAATATGTTTATCAAAATATGCTGCTAGTGATATAGCTATTGTTGTATTAAGGATCAATAAACTTTTGTTTTCTTATTGATATTGTTTCATAATCAAAATTATTGTGTTGTATATTTTTAAACACGTTAAAGGAGTTGTTACGTACACACATGATATAATGCCTAACATGATCAACTTCTTATTATCTTTATTGTTTTTGTTGTGTAGACTCAATGATATAATTTTTTATTTCTTTTCCTATTGATGAAATATTACGGATAAAAGTTAGATTAATGATGATAGAGTTAGTAATGAGTATTCACAAGATGTTAAGGTTTCATTAATTTTGCATTAGAAAAGGGTTGCTTGGGATGGAAAGATTCTATGTCCATGCAAATTATGTTGTAATTCTTGCTATATGAATCATGAAACTATATATAAAAGAAATTTAATATGCTATATAAAAAATATATGCTATGAGCCTTTCGACCTTACTTGACATGTTTTAAGATGCTTGATGTGATGTCGACATGCACTAATATGGGGTTCTTATCATTTAAAAAATATTTTAGATGAATCAAAATATTATTTAATTTTTTTTTTGTTCTTTTCTACTGAACTTTGAACTTTGATTGAAGGTGAATATTTTCTTTATCGATCTTTGAGAAGAAATGCAATTTTTTTATATAACATTTTATTTTTTTTATGACTTACATAAAATAGTCTTTTCATTTTTTTTTTGAATCTTTTGACTTTTCTCCCTTTACAAATATATATTTAAATATACTATTTTTCTTATTTTTTCTATATGTTTATAATTTAAAGAGTATTTTGGTATTATTGGAAAAATGAATCACTATGTGGTGCTTTGCAAAACAAAGAAAAATAAAACTACTCATAATCTTATTAAATATGATGATAAATTAATATAACAAAATATATTACATTCTTCTACTATTCATACAAATTTTCTATTGTGATGTAATAATATATTTGTCTATAATAAATATACAAATAATAGTGTTGTCTTTGGTCAATAACGAGTATAAATGAAACGTTGTGAAGGTTGTCAAAATAAAAGACGAGTCAAAGTACCATAGCGACAAACAACATCAGTCAAAGGACCGGCGGAGGTGGATTCTTTGATAACTGTGCACATCATCATCATCATCGTCATCATCGTCATCATCAGCATCATCATCATGCCAGTTATGATAAAAGAGAGATTTTTAGGCGACCTTTGTCGACGACGTGGAGTGCGAGTGGGAAAGCATCGGATGCTCTCCTTGGCTTTGCTTTCCAGATAATCTCGTGGGGGTTCGGCCTCATCACCCCCTCTCCTCCTCCTCCTCCTCCTCCTCTATAAGAATTCGCCACAGCCTCCGTCCGCGATCGACACCAAAACCCCTCGTCGATGGCGGACCTGCTGGCGCCCGAGCAGATCGCGGAGTTCAAGGAGGCCTTCAGCCTCTTCGACAAGGACGGGAACGGTCAGCCCTCCCCCATTCCACTTCTCTTGCTTCTGTCGACCTCTCTCTTTCTCGTTTACGATTCGCTTCGAGTATTGAAGTAGGGTTTTTGCTGCTATGCTTGATTGACCTGGTCGTCTAGGTGATTCCCTTTGCTGCTTTTGCTAGGAATTCATTGGCCTAAAACTTCTCTTTTTTTCTTTTTGTTTGGGTTTTTTTATCTAAAGAATTCTCTTTTAATTTCTTGCTCTTTTACCGTATAATTAGACTGGGCGCCATCATCTCTTTTGTTCAACAAGCTTCATGCTTTCTGGTGGGCTATAACTTGTACCCATCAGAATATCGAAGATAAGATGATATTTATTGGAACTCCATCCTAAATTATGTACAACAATTCCTTGTGGTTGTGGTCTGTTCTTGCCATCAGCATATCTTGACACGAAGATTTATGGTGGCCGTTCTCTCACCTAAATGATTACTGAAATAAATGGCCTCCTTTGAATCCATATTTAGAAGTTCAGGTTCGATGGAATTAACCTTAAGAACCTACTGACTCTGAAAGTAATGTATTTTTTTAAGAAAATTCATGATTTTGAATGTTTTGGTGGGGACATTAGTCTAGAAAGCGAGTAATATGCATGAGGGAACCCATTTCTTCCCAGTTTGCGCTGAACTAATGATGATAAGATTGGAACTTCTTCTCTTTTGGCCAATCCAGCTAATTTTAAGTCTGACATTGGTTTTGGCCCAGACTTAGCCAGAACTTGAAACTGTGACGAAAGGTCTTTAGGAGATTCATGTTAGTAGAGGAACTTCAAATATTAAACAAAAATTGGTCGGTTAAGTTAGAAGTTAAAGGTATTTCTGAATTATGTTTAGGTTTGATATCCCTACAATTTGTTTCCAGAAAATAGGGATGGCTGTCCTTGTAATTTTTGTAATATACATTTTCACCTTTTTTGGTCAGTTTCCATTGTCTACATATTTTTCTCAAGCTCTCTATTTTTACTGTATTAGCATATGATTTGAGTCTACCTTTGTTTGTACGAATCTAAGTTAATGAAATGTTGGGTGTGTTTTACTAATCTAAATACTTGTGCCGATTTAGCTGACGAAGTTGCTATGTAAATAATTACCATCCTTTTGATTTATTGAATATCTATTAATTTTTCCACACTTAGCCTATGATTTTTAAGGTTTTTTGTCATTGCACAAAAATTATGTTAGTATTTTCTCATTTGTTGGATATCATAAAATTCTCATTGTTGTTACCTTCTCAACAATAGAGTATATGTTCTTCATTTGGTTTCTCTTAATAAAAAAAATATGGTTACCCTCCTCAAAATTAGAGTATTTGCTTAAATTTCCTGAGTATATGTTCTTCATTTGGTTTCTCTTAATAAAAAAAATATGGTTACCCTCCTCAAAATTAGAGTATTTGCTTAAATTTCCTGAGTATATGTTCTTCATTTGGTTTCTCTTAATAAAAAAAATATGGTTACCCTCCTCAAAATTAGAGTATTTGCTTAAGTTTCCTTCTCAAATATGCTGCATCATTTTCTTTTTCTTTTTTTCTTTTTTTGAACTTTTGGTCATTGTTGCAAATTGCACTATCAATTATAAACCTGTTGTATCTTCTGGATGAAATGTCATTAGGTCACATCACAACTAAGGAGCTTGGAAATGTGATGCGTACACTGGGACAGAATCCTACAGATGCAGAGCTACGGGATATGATCAATGAGGTGGATGCCGATAGGAGTGGAACCATTGATTTTAAAGAGTTCCTTAACCTGATGGCACACAAGATGAATGCTGGCTCAGAGGAGGAGCTTAAGGAGGCTTTTCGGGTATTTGACAAGGATCAGAATGGGTTCATTTCTGCTGTTGAGCTTCACAATGTATTGGTCAATCTTGGAGAGAAACTGACTGATGAGGAGATTACTGAGATGATGCATGAGGCTGATACCAATAATGATGGCCAAATCGATTATAAGGAGTTCGTCAAAGTCATGATTGCAAAGTAAGGAAAATTCCTGCAAATGTTTTTCTCTAAAGAATCAATACTTTCATGGCTTTTCATATAAGTAGGATTGTGAGAAAAGGCAACAATTGTTTGGTTTGGTGATCGTTTTATTTTGAACTGACTTCCTAGAAATTTGTTCTTTCTGTTAATATTCTTCAGGTTTCAGATTTTTCCCTTTGGAACCTCTGGATACCAAGATTTGCGACCTCTTTTTTTCATAGTTCTGAATCTCAGAGTTGACTTTCACTATTTATTTACAAAATAAATGTCCAAACCAATCATAATCATATCAATAAGTAAGGCTTACTTCATCCCTATCTGTATCGGTTTGGGCCACACCCAAAACCTGGACTGCTGCAAAAACCTGCATTATTTAAGTCCTCATGTTGCAAATTGACCAAAAGTATACCTGCTGTGTGTATTTGCTTTTTCTTTTTCATGCTTCTTTTGCTATTCACTTGTGATATAAAAATGCCTTGTAATATATCCTGTACCATAGGTCATAGTGTCATTCTTTTCTTGAACTGGAAATATGTTCTTCCTGCTTTGTTTAGTTGAAACTTGAAGAAATCTCCAAAGGGTGCCTTGTAACATTTCCTACCCAATCAAACACGTGAAAATAATTCAGTAACTTCCATCGATCTTTCCTATGTTTTGCTTTACACTCCACAAGTGCTCTTGTTCTCAAAATCTCAGGATTTGCATTACTTTGTGTCTAACTACTGGTTCTTATTGCATCATGTGGCAAGCTAAATTTGTTAGATTAGTTTTCTGTTTTCATTGTGACTGTACTTGTGGGATGTAGGATTTACTGCCTTTTGCATGCAAGCATTTCTTTTGTTTCTTTAGGTGTTCATCATTTCATTTAAGTATCTTCGCTAACTAGATGCTCTAGTGGCAGATCCTAGGAAACCCATTGTCTTTTCAACTCCAATGCTCTGCGTATATTTTGCTGGCTATTAATTTGCAGCCTATATTATTCTGCATAAAGAAACTACATGGTCAGTTGGTATTGCTCTATTATCTGCTTTATTGTCAATTGTTTATGAAGGTGTCAGCTAACTTAGCCGGTAAAGATCTTGACAGTTTATCATAAGGTTCTAAGCTCGAATCCCACCTTCATCATTTACCCTTTGCAAAAAAAAAAAAATTTGATTGTTTGTTGTCTATATAGTTGGTTAATAGTGCAACGATCTTATTTGTCATTTTTAAGAGATGGCATCATTTAAATAATCCATAGGATTTAAAGCAATACTAGGGCTCTGATTGTGATTGGAATGTGGACTTTTTTTTTTTTGCAGACGAAGAAGATCAGACGAGGGGAGTGATAGCCAGAAGGCCGAGACCAGTCATCGTCACTCGAAGCACAGCGGCGACGATCCTCCATCAAAGTGCAGCCAAGTCTGCTCGAGCTGCACTGTTCTCTAATCGACCTGTGTAGGGCATCCTTACTGGAGACATGGAATGAGTGAGTGACATGGTGTTATGTTCCATATGTATGTAACATTGCTTGGTACCCTAAATGAATTCCTCTTCCCTGTGAGTAGACATATTTACTGTATCACAATATAAAAAGCCATATTGTTTATATCATATGTATTTGCAAATATTTTCATCTGATTCTGCTTCTTCCTTCCTTCTTGTTGTACTGAAGGTGTTATTGGTGTTCACTTTCAGTAAGCTTATTTATCTCAATTCAAACATACTTCATCTTCCTCTTGACTTTGAATTGGCAGAAATATCATGCACTGGGTATATAGAGTAGTAGTATGATCCACAAATGCTAAAACATCATTCATTCTATCTTGCATGATTCATGAATGAAGATCATGCTAAAATTTTAAAAATAAAATGAATGTTATATTATTTGAGGACCCCTCCACCCAGGCCTCACATTATGAACCAGCCTACAAACCTGAGTCTTATCCATGATGCTGAGGGGCCTCACTTTGAACCCATTTCTTCCATTAATACTAAGAGAAGTTGTCAACAAAATTATCATACACTCAACTCAGTCCCAAAATGTGAAAACTTCTGAGATGTGTGCAAACCGTTACCAAACAATTTGAGCTCCAAAGAGTCAGACCACTGTGGTCACATAAGTAAATTGAGCACCAAAATGCAAAAAAGGTAGAGGCTTACTAGTCACAGACCCCATTTGACTATTGAAACCCTCATATCTCTTTTTTAAAAATAATAAAATATTATTTTACTATCTATAGTCTTGATATTATTGATTTTATCTCCTTTTTTTTCTTCTTCATAACCTCTTTTTTTATCCTTGATGTCGATGTCGCTCTTTTTTATCCTTGATGTCGATGTCGCTCGTCACCTCTTGCTCAAGAACAAAAAGAGAAGAGTATTTATATTTATTTGTAAAAAAAGAATTTAAAATATTAAAAAAAACTTAAAATATGAATATAAATAGTAAATAAAGAGTTACAGATATTAATATCCCAAAAAAAACAAAAAAAGTCACCCAGTCCAAAGATAGTAAGAGAGTCCTAAGATATAATTATTGTTGTCAACACAAATAACTTGCTTCAGTCCCTGATGACAAGCTGATATAGCTACAAAGCTATATATATCTCTGAGGGCAAAACCAGCATGAATCAGCACAAGTGATCCAAACAAAAAGAAATGACTTCCACAGAACACATCACGGTCTTGTGGGATCATTCACAATTAGTTCCTTGCATTTAAATTGAGCAGACCCAAAAGATGTTGTCTTCTTCGACACCACATGGACTCTCTGCACAGCATTTGCCCTCTGCAACAACACACGGCATCATCTTCAACGAAGTCATGGGCTCTACAATTTGAAATCTCCAAAGAAATAGGAGATTTCAAATGGCAAGTTTTTTTTCTTTTTCTATTCATAATCACATTTTAAAAAGAAACTTATTATTTAAAACTCCTCTCTTACTATTTATAATATTTTTAAAAAAAAAATAATTTACTATTCATAGCCCCTCTAATTTTGTATTTGTTTTTTTTTTTCTTTGTTTTTCTTCGCTATGGCTCTTCGCTTGGATTCTCTACGTCGCCCACACACCCTATGACCCCATCACTATTGTTGTTGACTCTCTCCACTATCCATTATCGTTGATCATCACTCATGACTTTACCCTCACCACTCGTCATTGTCGGTCGCCGGCCTCAACCTACCCACTTGTCATTAATCTTCCACTAGCGTCGTCATTATCGGATTTGCTAGATGTAAAAAAGGAGAAAGTCGTTATCGTCGATTGTTAGTCCCAACCTGCTCACTTATTATTAATCTTCGGTTAATATTATCGTCGGCTTTGTCGATTGTCGAATGGGAGGAAGCTACTATCGCTAATCACCTACCCTAGCTTGTTCGCCTATCGACAATCTTTCACTGACATCATTATCGTCGACTATGTTGGCTACGGAAGAGGAAATAGTCATTGTCATCGATCAATTAACCCCAATGTATCTATCTATCGTCAATCTTTTGTTGATATCATTATTGCCAGCTCTACTGTTTGCGGAAGAGAAGGAATAAAATGAGAAGCGGAAGATGATGATAATGATGAAGAGGAGGAGGAAGAGGAAGAGGAGAAACAAGTGAAGAACAAAATCAAAAGGAGAATGAGAAGAAGATGAAGGCGAAGAGAAGGGAGAGGAAAAAGAGGAGGATATTTTGGTATATTTCTAAAAGGGTAGTTTAGATATATTAAAGTTGAATTATAGATAGTAAAATAGGGGTTATTTTTCTTCTAATCGTAGAAGTTGGTCTCAACAATCAATGTTCTAAGAGATGATTGACCGATGAATGAAGTGAGTTGTACGAAATAATATATGTAATTGAGGAGTCGTGGGAAAAATAAAGATATCATTGGTAATGTAGGAAATGTATTTAATAAAATTATATTTTTATTTGTTTAATGATTATATGAAGTAATGGATTGTTAACAGCAAATAGCAACACTAAAAAAAGAAAAAAAAAATGGCTCAGAAATGAGAAATACTTTCTATTTATTATATAAAAAATAATAACAATATTGAGAAACTTTTGTATTATAGGAATTGGTCAAATAACAAAGTATAAATAGTACGGCCAGAAAGTTATCGTCCACATCATAAACAATGACGAAGAAACTGTCAAAGGAGCAGCGGAGGTGGATGCTTTAATAACTGTGCATCGTCGTCGCCATCATGGCCAGATGATAAAAGAGAGATTTTTAAGCCGGCTTTGTCGACGACGGGGAGGAGTGCGAGTGGGAGAGCATGGGATGCTCTCCTTGGCTTTGCATTCCAGATAATCTCGTGGGGGTTCGGCCTCATCCCCCCCTCCCCTCCTCCTCCTCTTCCTCCTCCTCCTCCTCCTCCTCCTCCTCATCTATAAGAATTCGCGCCAGCCTCCGTCCGCGATCGGCACCCAAACTCCTCGTCGATGGCGGAGCTGCTGACGCGCGAGCAGATCGCGGAGTTCAAGGAGGCCTTCAGCCTCTTCGACAAGGATGGGAACGGTCGGCCCTCCCCCCCCCTCCATTCCCCTTCTCTTGCTTGTCGACCTCTCTCTTTCTCGTTTACGATTCGATTCGAGGATTGAATTAGGGATTTTGTTGCTCTGCTTAATTGACCTGGTCGTCGTCTCGGTTCTCGCTGGTGATTTCCTTTTCTACTTTTGCTACGAATTCATTCTCCTTTTTCTTTTTGTTTGGATTTTGGATCCAAAGAATTATCTTTTAATTTCTTGCCCTTTTACCATATAATTAGATTGGGCGCCATCATCTCTTCCGTTGAACAAGCTTCATTCTTTCTAGTGGGCTATAACTTCTACCGATCATAATGTCGTAGATAAGATGATATTTATTGGAACTCCATCCTAAATTTTGTACAATAATTCCTTGTGGTTGTGGTCTGTTCTTGTCATCAGCACATCTGGACAAGAAGTGTTGTGGGTCTCCGATCTCGCACCCAAATGATTACTGAAATCAATGGCCTCCTTATATAATCCATGTTTACAAGTTCATGGTCAATGGAAGTAGCCTAGGAACCCACTGACTCTGAAAATAATGTAATTTTCAAGAAAATTCATGATTTTGAGTAGGTTTTCGTGGGGACATCATCAGCCCAAAAGGCTGAGTAATATGCATGAGGAAACCCACTTCTTCCATCAGTTTTGCGCTGAACTTAATGATGATAAGATTGGAACTTCTTCTGTTTTGGCCAATCCAGCTAATTTCAAGTCTGACATTGGTTTTGGCTCAGACTTAGCCAGAACTTAAAACTGTGATGGAAGGAAGGTGTTTAGGAGATTCATGTCTGTAGAGAAACTTAAAACATTAAAAAAAATGTTTGTCAGTTAAGTTACAAGTTAAAATTATTTGTTAATTTTGTTTAGGTTTGATATTACTACAATTTGTTTCCACAAAATAGGGATGGGTGTCCTTGTTACTCTGGTAATATACATTTTCAATTATTTTGGTTAGTTTCCATTGTCTATATATTTTTCTCAAGCTCTCCATTTTGTACCATATTAGCATATGATCTGAGTCTACTTTTGTTTGCACAAAATTAAGTTAATAAAATCTTGGGTGTGTTTTACCAATGTAAATACTTGTACTGATTTAGGTGAGGAAATTCCTAGGTAAATAATTTCTGTCCCTTTTATTTAATGAAATATCTATTTTTTTTTCTCCAAGTTTAGCCTATGATTTGTAAGGTTTTCGGTCATTGCGCAAAAAATTATGTTAGTATTTCTCATTTGTTGGATATCATAAAATGCTCGTTATAGCTACCTTCTCGACGGTAGAGTGTATGTCCTTCATTTGATTCCTCTTAATAAAGAAATATGGTGACCCTCCTCAAAATTAGAGTATTTGCTTCAATTTCCTTCTCGAGTATGTTGCATTTTTTTTTTTTTAACTTTTTGGTCATTGTTGCAAATTGCACCACCAAATATAAACCTATCGTATATTCTGGATGAAATATCATTAGGTCACATCACAACTAAGGAGCTTGAAAATGTGCTGCGTACACGGGGACAGAATCCTACAGAGGCAGAGCTAGAGGAGATGATCAATGAGGTGGATGCCGATAAAAGTGGAACGATTGATTTTCCAGAGTTCCTTAACCTGATGGCACGCAAGATGCATGCTGACTCAGAGGAGGAGCTTAAGGAGGCTTTTCGGGTATTTGACAAGGATCAGAATGGGTTCATTTCTGCTGCTGAGCTTCACGATGTAATGGTCAATCTTGGAGAGCAACTGACCGATGAGGAGATCAATGAGATGATGCGTGAGGCTGATTCCAATAGTGATGGACAAATCGATTATAAGGAGTTCGTCAAAGTCATGATTGCCAAGTAAGGAAATTCCTGCAAATGGTTTTCTTATAAGAATCAATACTTTCATGGCTTTTCGTGGCAGATAAGTAGTATTGTGAGAAAAAGGCAACAATTGTTTGGTTTTGTTGACTGTTTTATTTTGTATTGTCTTCCTAAAAATTTGTTCCATTTGTTCTTTTTGTTCTTGTTCTTCAGGCTTCAGATTTTTCCCTTTGGAACCTTTGGATGCCAAGATTTCCGACCTCTTACTTTCATAGTTTTGAATCCCAGAGTTGACTGTCGCTATTTATTTGCAAAATAGATATTAGAACCAATCCTAATCATATTAATAAGTAAGGCTTGCTTCATCCCTATTTGTACTGGTTTGGGCCACATCCAAAACCTGGACTGCTGCAAAACCTGCATTATTTAAGACTTGCCACAAATTGACCAAAAATATATCGAATGTGTGTATTTGCCTTTATTCTTTTTCATGCTTATTTTTCTATTCACTCATAACATTAAAATAGTTTGTCCTGTACCATAGGTGACAATATCATTCTTTTCTGGAACTGGAAATATGTTCTTCCTGCTTGGTTTAGTTAAAACTTGAAGAAATCTCCAAAAGGTGCCCTTGTAGCATTTCCTACCCAATCAAACACATGAAAATAATTAAGTAACTTCCGTCGGTCTTACTTAATGTTTTGCGTTACCATCCGCAAGTGCTCTTGTTCTCAAAATCTCAGGATGTGCATTACTTTGTCTAACTACTAGTTCTTTTTGCAAGCTAAATTTGTCAGATTAGCTTCCTGTTTTTGTCGTTACAGTACTTGTGGCACGATGAAGGATTTATTGCCTTTTGCATGCAAGCATTTCTTTTGTTTCTTTAGAGGTTCATCATTTCAACTAAGTATCTTTGCTAACTAGATGGCTCTAGTGGCAGATCTTAGGACTTGGTTCGCCTTTTGCAGCACTGGGTATACTACTTTGCTGGTTATTAATTTGCAGCCTAAATATTCTGCATTACTGCTTGATACGGCCTTCTTTGGCATAAGGGCTTGTCTTTTATCTATAATGTAGGTTCCACTCAAATTGGAACATAAATGGAAGCATCTAAGCTCTACCTCTAGGCCCAGCTCGATTTGATTCAATTTTGAGGGTTCTATAAGCGAGCCGCACACTTGTTTGTACGTCAAACTTAGTTTTTATGTCTGTAGATAATAAATACTGCCCAATACTTTTGCTGATCGGAACCAATGCTTCCATAAACTATTTCTACCTTAATGGTGCTGAATTCTCTGATCTTAAGTTTGCTGCTGCTTGTGGCTTGCAAGATTACTGTCAGCTCTAAATTTTGATTGTTGGTTGTCTGTATAACTGGTTAATAATGGGCGTTCATCTTATTTGTCATTTATTAGAGATGGCATATCATTTAAAGAATCCATAGGATTTAAAATAAAGCAAGCTCTGATTGTTGTGATTTTTGCAATCTTCTGCAGACGAAGACAAGAGGAGGGGAGTGATAGCAGGAAGGCCGAGACCAGTCCTCGTCAGTCGAAGCACGGTGACGACCGCCCTTCACCATCAAAGTGCGGCCAATTATGCTCGAGCTGCACCATCCTCTGATCGACCTGCGTAGGACGTGGAACGAGTGACATGATGGGGGGGGGTGTTTTGTTCTATATGTATGTATCATTGCTTGGTATTCAACCGAGTGTTAGGCCTGAGGCATGTGTGCAACAGTCGAGATGCATTCATTATTCCTCTCTCCATAAGGTCAAGCCTAATGTTGGTGGTGGTCATGCGAGTGAAATGAGCTCAAAAATCCATAAAAGTAACCTACCGAAGACAATATAACACAGTTCTAAAGATATTGTTGTCGACGCAAATCAATTGCTTCAGCCCATGATGACATGCTGATACAGTCAGCAAAGCTATATTTCTCTCTATCTGTGAGGGCAAAAACACCAGTGTGCATCAACCCGACCAGAGAACCATCTATAGGTAACCACCGGTAAACAAACTCACGTCACACCA
This sequence comes from Musa itinerans, assembly GCA_001649415.1. Lineage (NCBI taxonomy): Eukaryota > Viridiplantae > Streptophyta > Magnoliopsida > Zingiberales > Musaceae > Musa > Musa itinerans. The sequence continues at coordinate 100,882 of LVTN01000214.1, read as the reverse complement.
AGTTCCTTATATTTAAATTGAGAAGACCCAAAGATACTGTCTTCTTCCACATCACATGGAATCTCTGCACAGCATTTGTCCTCCACAACAAGACACAGGGCATCATCTTCTACAATTTAACACAACCCCACATGTGCCCCTCGACAAATGGGAATCGATTCTGGTGACTCCTTGTACATGGAGGTTGTTGTGATTCACCCACACAGCATCATAAAGAACCCAACAGATACAATGGTATAATCTCGCTTTCTCATTTCTTGACCTAAACAATTAAAAGTGCAACAAACCTAAAACTACATAAGAACAAGGAGGGGGGAAAAATTCTAAAAGAGAGAGCTTTGAAGAAGTTTACAAGCTCACACTAATCTGCAAGTCAGGAAAAGAGCAGCTTTTTTTAGTCGTCGTCCCCAGGGGCAGCCTTGGAAGAGCCAGAGCCCGCCTTCTTGGGGAGGAGAAGGTTGTGGATGTTGGGCATCACACCACCGCTGGCAATAGTGACCTCCCCCAATAGCTTGGAAAGCTCTTCATCGTTCCTCACTGCAAGTTGGATGTGCCTGGGGACAATCCTAGTCTTCTTGTTGTCCCTGGCTGCATTCCCAGCAAGCTCCAACACCTATTCACCAACAGTATAATATTTAGATCCTGAGAGGAGTAATACCACAGTAAAACCAATAAATTAAAGTCGAAAAGAAAGAAATGAGTGAAATAACCCCAAAGCAACACGACCTAGATCCACAAATTACCGAAAATCAAGAATCGATACTAATAGATTTCCAGAACATCAAATTGGACCCCTGTAGAACCAAAGACCAAAACCAGATCAAAGAACATTAACCCTAAAGTTCGTGGAAACGACAGAAAACATCGATTTCAACGACGAATCAATAGAAACACCCGAATCAAATAGAAGAGAAAATAACAGATAAAAGGGGGGAGGAAATCCACACCTCAGCGGCGAGGTACTCGAGGACGGCGGCGAGGTAGACAGGGGCGCCGGCACCGACGCGCTCGGCGTACTTGCCGGCCTTGAGGAACCGGGCGATCCTACCGACGGGAAACTGGAGCCCGGCCTTGCTGCTCCTTGATATGGACTTCTTCGCTGCGGCAGAACCAATCGCCTTCCCCCTCCCGGCCATGGCGACTACTGTCTTTAGGGTTTCGGAATCGGTGGGAAAGGACTCCTAACGCGGCCGTCGCAAGCGCTAACGCTGTCGATTGAAGGCGGGCTTCGCTTCTTATTTATAGGCCCGAAGGGAGATGGAGATTGGCCGCCAGCGGTAGCACACGGATCGTGAATCCTATCCGTCGGATGTGCATCGTTTGGACGGATGGATCTTTTTGATTAAGTGACAGGAAGAAACGGGAAAGGATTATGAGGTTATTTACATATTGGTCCTCCTAATTTAGATTATTAACTATTTAGTTCCTTTATTATCCCTAATTGAAAGTGTCAATTATGTCCACGGGATTAAATATTTAATTACCTCACATGAGGTTATGAGGTTAGATTCCGAAATTAAGATTTATATAATTAAGAAAACCATCCAATTGTAATGACTTCAGATTCGAATCACAAATCAAGTAAAAATAAGAAAATCGTATAATTAATAGATCATTTGGCTAAAAGAATTAAGATTTAGCATATACCTTGGCAACATGTATTAATTTTTATTACCAATAAATAAACATATAATTAAATAAGTGTTCCTATCATTTCAGTGATTTGAAGTATCATCTCACTGTAAATTAAAACTCCAAAACGATTGTGGTTTTATAAATATTTGGGTTATTTAAGTTTTTTGGTTTTTTATTATACTTAAAACTCAAACCGACAACTAATAATCACAATTAAGTTATACTTGAGCTAGGATGATATTTTTAAAAATATTAATATTTTGGATATTTTTCAAAACTCCCATTTTATTTTTTTACATAATATTTTTAATTTAAAAATACTACAATTGTTTTTAAAAAATTTTCATCTTTTTTATAAGATCTATTTGAAAATACTATAAATGATCTAAATAAACCTCAAACCTTAACTACAAATATGAAAAAATGATATTGTAATATTTTATAAGCAATAATAATTAAATATACAATATGATATCACTTACAATACTTTTCAATAATGTTTATAATATTATCAATATCTTAATAAAAAATAAAAATATTATTTAAAAATACTATAAATAAACAAAATAAAAATATTATAGTAGTTAAAAATAATAATAAAAAAGATAAAAAAAATATTTGATTGGAAAACTTTTGAGGGGTATTTTAGGTATTTTGAATTATAGGTACTGTTTAAAAAAATAAAAAAGGAATACTTTTGAAAAATACTTAAGATATGGGTATGTTCTTGGAAAATCGTCCATTGAGCTTCTCATGATAAATATAGCAATAAAATTAGTGTATGTGACCAATCTTAATATTTGGAGCGAAATATGAGACATACTAAAATTTATAATAGTAAATATGATTTTTTTTCCAAAAAATACAAATAGCTCTAAAAATTATATTATATATATATATATAGTTATATCATGTAATCCATGACCGTCGTGGAAATCCAATTGGATTTCGCCACGTCATCGATCAATCCATTGCCTTCAAAGCCGAGCTACCTAACCCGCAAGACTACGAAGTTACAGCAGGTAAAAAGAGCCACCTTTGGCCCAACGGCAGATTGGTATCAGTCATCCCCGGCTCCCAGCCGTCGAAATCTGGGTCTCCGGCGACGGGTCGGAGAATGGGCTCCTCCGAGAACCCTAGCTGCTTTTTGGATTGCTCCATGATCGACGAAATCCCCAACGATGGGGGCGATTTCGCGGCGAACGATGGCGGAGGGTTCTGTTTGTCCCCTCAGGGCTTCAATCCCTCTTCCACTTCCCGGTAATTCGAACTGGAATCTCGGTTGTAGCTCGATTTTCTTTGGTTGATTAGATCGCGTGATGCTTGGTCTTATGGTTGGTGCTGCAATGATGAGTGAACATTTATGAGAGAACCATATTTTAGTTGTTTGTTAGGAATTACTAATGTAGGAAAGAATATTTTTTAATAATTTACAAGTTGATTATGGAAGCAGATTGGTGTTTTACTTATAATTTGTATTGATTGGTAACAAGGTTGATGATTTGGTCCATTTGGTGCCTATTTTTCTGTCTAGTGTAGGATAATATGCTGCTTTGCTGGGATCTGAAGTTTGCCCCCATCATCTGAACATAGAATTGTGAGGCAAATTATGTTTCTGCAGTAGCAAATTGAATGCATATCAGATCTATTTGCAGCTTATTCGTTTTTCTTAATGCACTTTTGATTGACAATACATTTGACAAACAGTGGTCTAGGATAAAGATTATAGTTTAAAATTCTTTCCTGCTGCCTTCTATGACTTACAAATTTTGAAATCAGTATGATTGGAGAAAATTTTGCCCTTTATGCTTCCAATCCCCAATTCTGCTCACTATTAACTCTTGTCCATTATCAGTTATAAACTACAATTGAAATAAATAAGGGCAAACTGCTATGATGCAGTTGTCTCACATAGGTGAACCTTGGCATGCCCCAACTCAAATTAGAGGAATAGTAGCAGTGGTAGAAGAGCCAACCACTGCAAACAGGGGTTGAGGCCCCTTCCTTATTCGGACAAGTGACTGGTATGTCTTCTGATTTCGATGAGGGTTCGGTGACTTTCACCAAGTATCAGACAGGGGAACTAAACCCATAGTTGTCTTGATTGGCTTTCTCAGGTCCTGTTTGCATTTAGACAAAGATTGATGACTTAACACGGCCATTTTTATTCTGATGGGACCCTGAGTCTTCCACTGATGCACTATGCAGTGCTCACCTTCTGCTTACACTTGCACAGTTTTAGCATGGTGATATGCTATGTATTTTTTAATAATTTAATTTACTAATAAAAGATTCTTTAGGCCAATTTTGTCCTTCCATCAGCATGCTTTGGAGCCAAAAGTTATTGCACATTATCTGATCTTGAATTTCAATATTAGTAAATCATCCAAAAAGTTCCAGGAAAAGTGACCTTATTTTGATGCTACGTGTACCAATGGCATTTGCACTTTCTGTCACATGTATATGACTTGGCAGAGTCCTTTACCGACTGTTATATTTCTGACTGAATCTTGCATTTGTTCTGCTTTCTGTCAGTTTCTTATCTTGCGTCATCTTGACACACTTGAAGACTTGTTTATTTAGATATATCTTTTGATCTTGTAATTGTTTTTGTAAGCATCAAATTTCTTACTTATGTATCTCTTTTGTAAATCCTGAGAGTCTCAAGCAACTAGGCTCGGCAAAGCGGTTTGAGTCCTTTTGATTAGGGGTTCTTCTAATAGTACTTTAAATAAATCCTTTTGTAATTGCAAAACATTTATGAGTTGCAGTGTCAGATCAGAATCCTGCAGTAGACCTGCCTCAAAAGCCTGTAGGGAGAAGATGAGAAGGGAAAAGTTAAATGATAGGTAAATATATTCATCGGTACATGTTTAGCTCTTGTGACTTATCAGCCTCCCGCAACATGCCTTTAGAGTTTTCACATTTTCACAATTAAAGGTTCATGGAACTGAGCTCTCTCCTTGATCCTGGGAAGCCACCAATGACTGACAAAGCAGCTATTTTAAGTGGTGCTGCTCGTTTGGTTTCTCAGTTGCATGATGAGGCACAAAAGCTAAAAGATTCAAACCAAAGCCTCCAGGAAAAGATAAAAGAATTGAAGGTGAGATTTCTTTTCATGTTGCACATTCTCTACAAGTGTAGTGCTGTTGATGTTCTTTTCATGTTTGTTCCTGTTTGATCTGGAAATATCGATAATTTATCATTTGTTTGCTTAATAATCTTTAATCTTTTATAGTTCTACTTTATTTTATTGATTTTAGTGTTTTTTTTTCTAATTTGAAATGATAATTAAATACTATAAATTTCCATGATAAGGATAGTAGCTAAATGTTGTGCTATTTTTAAATTCGAATTTAAATGGTCAAAGAATATGATTTAAAAGCTTCTTGGAATTCTAATACAAGTATAGCATTGTTGACATGTTAGGTGTCGAGAACCATCTCGGATCAAGCGTCTAAGCCTATAGTAAGTCTAGTGTTGGATATTAGAGGGCTAGGGATGTAATGATAAAAATCTCTTCGATGCTTCGGAAGACTCGTGCCATTGTTAGGGATTCTCGAGCAACATATCGGGATGAGAGGGCAATATATCGAGTCGGTGCTGATGTGGATGCATCGTTCAGCCAATATATCGGGCTAAAGGGTGCTTGTCAGGTTGTGACATACCGTCGGATTGTCTGCATGTCAGACCCTCTCTTATCAATCACAAATTAGCAAACTTGGAGAGTATACTTTGCAAAATAGCAATCTACAAAATATAAATAATGGAAGTTTCAGTAATATTCTATTTTTTATTTAAAATTATAAGACTTCTCAATAGAAATGTTAGGCTGTGAGAGAGTTTTATATCACCCAAATTTTTTTCTATAAGGCGACAAGGAAACCAACATGTGGCAGCTTGACTTGAAAGACCTACTACATGTGATGCTATTTTCTTGTTTTAGGCTATATATTTTTGCTCTGGGTTAATTCGTCGTATTGTAATGTTTTTCTCATTTATATACGTTCATGTTCATCGTTCAAGATGTTTTTGCTTACCTGGGGAACAACAGATCTTCGCACCAAGTCCTTCATCACCTTTCTGTTCATCAAGACCTACTTCTCTTTGCAGGCTGAGAAGAATGAGCTTCGCGATGAGAAGCAGAAGCTAAAGGCAGAGAAGGAGAGTCTGGAGCAGCGAGTAAAACTCTTGAATGCACGACCAAGCTATCTACCTCACCCACCTTTAGCACCAAGCCTCTTCCCAACCCAAAGCCAGGCTGCTGGCCACAAGCTCATGGTCCCCATCATGGGTTTCCCAATGTGGCAATTCATGGCACCCACAGACGTCGATACATTGCAGGATGCAGATAAATGCCCACCCGTTGCTTGAGCAGCTAGCTGTGGTTTCATGTGTAGTTTCTTAAGATAGCTTTTGTTGATCTCATTTGCTTCAAACGACGGTTATTTAACCGAATGTAATTCTAGTTCTCCTCATGGATTTGGGGTATCACTACTGTCCATGCCTCCTTATTCAATTGTATATCATGAATAAGATCTCATCTCTGTAAATTACATTAACGAAGGCGATGCGATCCATTTCGCCATGCCAGTATGAAATACATGAAATTTCCTGCACCTTTGTTGTTATGCTGCCATTCTGGGATAAAATGGACATTCAAATATATATACAAATGGATGTGCCGCAAACGTAATCTACATGAAAACCCTTTTCATTCTTTTCGAACATCAATCTTTTTTTTTTTTAATAATTATTAATATCCATAATTACATTAGACACGTACAAGACTCGAACCAACTTGAGACTCGTGGCTACCCATCAAGACCTCTTAACAGACACTAAAAATCGATCACTTGTGTATCGATACACTAACCATCAACCGAGATGGAACATCGATTCTTATTTTGTTTGTTCTCTCTAAGATCAAACACCCAGGAAGAAGAAAGACTCTGTAGCCACCATTTTCCATGTTTCAGCAGGTCTGCACAAGACATGAAATCACGATAAGCTCCTCTTCATAACAGTATCAGATTCAAACAATGCTGCTACGATGCCGGAATATTATGTTCCCCAAACCAAAAGCTGTCATAAACAGAGCATGCATGGATTGCTTTCTTCCAGAAGAAGCAGGGTATGATGCAGCAGCAGCAGCAGCTGAATTCCAAGCAATTTGAGGAGAGTGAGAGGTGGAATGGTGTTTCCAAAAGAAGAGGAAGCGTTTTTTTCTTCTTCTACCTCAGCTTGTTTTCAAGAGCTATTTCTTGAGAACCGAAAAATTAATCAAGAGGGACAAAAAAAAGGGACAACTTTCCAAACTAGTTTTTCTTTGACAAAAAGAAAAGGTTAAACTAAGGTTAGGAGAATGTGTTCTAAAAGAGGAGAAAGTACTTTTTTTTTTTTTCTCAAGCCATGCTATCAAAAGGATCACTCAAAGAAAATTTTTGTTTTTGAATTTATGTTTCATAAAAAGAAATATTTATAGAAGCCAAAGAAAAAAAAAAAAGGAAGCATTTATTTTCTAGAGCTGTTCCTTGAAAACTAAGTCCAAAAATTAATATAAAATAAAAAAATAATCACAATCATTCACAATTTGTTTTTGGAAACTAAAAATTATTTTCCCTGACAGATACAAACTAATCCTCGGTTTTGTTCTTCGGGTGGAAGCATTTTCTTCTTCTTCTCTTCCAGCTTAATCTCAAGAAACTACAGAGTTACCAAGCATTACTACGTTTTTATGGAAGCTGAAAAACAAAGAGGAAGCATTTTTTTTGTTCTTTCTTTCTGGCATTGTTTTCAAGACTTGTTTCTAAAAACGAAAACCGAGAATCAAAATAAAAAAATGTTTTGGAACGGAAACAAACCGGCCTTTGTTTTTGTTTTTGTTTTGTAGTGAAAGCATCCGGACGCACTTTACCTGCATCAGAACCCCACTATGTCATCCCAATTCCGCCGAGGGACAGCACCAGCAGCAGCGGCGCCACGGCGATCCACATCACGGTCTTGGCCACCGCGACGCGGCCGACGCGGTCGCCGGACACCCAGACAGCGAGCCCCAGTAGCCCAACCCCGAAGAGGAAGAGCACGAGCAGCGCGAGGTAGTAGGTCACCGGCAGCAGCTGGTGCGACGCGAGGTGGGCGGGTGGTCTCACCGCGGCGCCGATGGAGAAGGACGTCACGGTCATTCCCTCGAACACGAGCTTGCGGAGCAGCTCCGGCCCCGCCGCGCCAGCGATCACGTCGGCCGCGTCCTCGCCGCCATCGCCTCCCCCGGCAGCGGCAGCGTCAGCGGCATCGATGAAAAGGCGTTGGCCTCCGCCGCCGTCTGCCCCGGTCGTGTCGGGCGTCGCAACAGCAGCCTCCAGGCCACCTGCGTCGTTGGCGTAGCCGCCGTTGCCGTCAGTTGCTTCGGTCATGGGTGCCTACGCACACTTGGGGCAAGCAACCGGTGTATACAGACAGAGCAGAGCTGAGATTGACGCTAACCGTGTGGGTTGATAACGTGTTTATATAGGCAGATGAAGTTGTCTCTAAGGAGGAAAGTAAAGCGAGAGATGGAAAGCAAAAGGTGGGACATAGAATGTCGGAGAATATGTAGTGGCGGTAGCGTCGGCTCCAAAGAAAAAGCAAACAGTAGGTGGAAGGCAAAATATGCCCTCTAAAGAGAAAACTAGGTAGCTGACTACTATATTTTGCTAGTGTTGCTCCCAAATATATATATATATATATATATATATATATATATAAACATCTATTGAATATTTATTACGTGATAAATTTATTTTTTTTAATATTTTAAATACTTTTTATAAAAAATATAGTTTATTGAATATTCTAAAGAGAAAGTAAGCAGATGGAATTTTATTTTTTTCTAAAGTAATATTCTTAATTAAAAAAATTTTACTACAAAAATACTGTAAATAATATAAATTGACTCCTAATATCAACCAAACTAATTACAAGTCCAAAAATATGATATTATAATGCTTTATGAACAATAATAAACAAAGAGATACTATTTGATGTCACTTATAGTCTTTTTTAATAATTATTTTAATACATCAATAAAACACAAAGCAGTATAACAATTGAAAACTGATAAAACAATTCGATGAAAAAATAATATATATTTTTTTCAAATTAGAAGTATTGTTTGAGAAAAAGCAAAAGAGGGGAAACTTTTGAAAAATATCTATGAGAATTTTCTTGGATTAGAGAGAGAGAGAGAGAGAGAGGTGTGAGTAGGAGACTTTCCCCGCAGCATGGACGGTTAGGAAGGCTGTTGTGAACGCGGGGAAGTCTCAGATAGCGATTGCAGTTTGGTTTTGCTTGTATATTAAATGAGATCCGAAACATTTGCTTAATATTCTTCTTTTGTGCCTCGGCACTTCGATTTTGACTGATAGTAGATGACATTTGAGAGTATCAGATGATAAGCAACCTCGTAATGGACGACAAAGAACGGAGGAAGCAGGCCAAAGTTGACTACTTCATTTGACCATGTATTGCGTTATTTGACCGCCACGTTCAAATAAAAGCATTCACTCACTAAAGAAACTCTCTCCATATTTATCAGAGCCTCACATTAGTCCATCAATCTTATAATTCTAAAGAAATCTATCATTGCCGACATAACACCGCACGGAATCAAAATGGGCTACATTATATATATATATATATATATATATATATATATATTCTTAATTAATTCAAATTTCACGTGTTAAGCTGAACCATTTACCATCCACACGAGGGAAAACGTTAAAAATATACATTGATATATCATATCTTATTTATTAGTTTAAGCTTTTAGATATGAATAGATTAGGTTTTAAATCAACTTGACAAGATAATTTAAATTCATCCCAAAGAGCAACTGTTGAATACTCCTTGCCACTTATCTAACATAACATGCAACTTTTTGTTATCATATACACAAGTATCATCCCACTGCACAATTGACATCAAGAAACCCTCCATGTAGATAATGCCATACTTTCACAAGTGTTTATTAATGTTAATTTGAGAACTCATCAGTTTGGTCCACAGATGACAACATGTTATTCAAGGTCACTTGGATGCAAATGCGATTGTATCTCAGAGAGCAAATGTAATCTTCAATAAATCACTGAGAGGCCCCAGTAAGCTTCGATTAGTCATGTAACAATCGTATTTAATTATTGAACTGAACTTTATGGTGGTCATATGCTGATGAATTAAATAGTAACTTGATTACAACTGTTTGACAACATAACCATCGTCTGAAGCCGAAACTTCATAATGATCATCTGCATGAACTAAAATGTTGGGCAGATTCATGGCCTCCGTCTCGTATGGGTTTCTTCATCTGATCTTTGAGGCTGAAGCTGTCTATCACCAGGTTTTGCATTTATAGATCCAGCTGAAATACATTAAGTGGCACAATGGTTGGTGCAATCCTATCACGGACTGTTCTTGCATAATCTGCGCAGTTTGGCAGACTGTCTGCGCCACTCATGGATAGGGACCTACAACGTATAAACATTTGTTTTAGGATTCAAGAAGAAGAAACAAAGGAAGAGAAAGACGAATAAAAAACCATCCTTACTGCAGGAAAACCACCGTAATCACCAGATTCCGCAAGATCCTTTGTCACACAACTATTTGCTGCGAGTCGAACCTGCAATCCAGATAAAGATATCATTGACATGCAGTTATGCACGAGGCAAAATTTTGTTAGTCTGAATTATGTGCCAAGAACAGTTGTGAATGCATGAAATCCCCTGTTCAAGTTCCAGAACAGGATCCAAAAATTATCGATGGCGGTGCGACAAGATCTTGTTAATCCCCAGCGAGCAGGATACTTGGTCGACCAGATAGATGTTGCACGACTACAGGTTCACTAGATTGTACACAGATAAGGAGTGTACAATGAAGAGAGAATCTAGAAGTAAAATGAAGAGAACCTAAATGTTGAAGCAGAATCTAGGCTTGAATTCCATAATTATACCCAAAAATAAATAACTTAGATGTCACTCAGATCAGGCAGCACTAATCTCGCCCTCTTTTGGCCAGAAAGATCAATACGATGTTTTTTAAATAAGGTTTAATCTTGTCAAAATGTTTCTATGCAGATCTCTGTTCTCTAGCTGACACAAAGCAGCTGGCTGGTCTGCACTTCAACTATTCATGATATAACAACAAGAGGGGATTGAACAATGCCAAAGTTTGGCTGATTGGTAAGAATTAAGCACAAGAAGTCCAGTTGAGAGAATAAGGCAAAAAGGGGGCACCAAAAGCCACCAAAATAACTACTTGATAAGAAAGCCAGCAATTTTACTGATACATCAAAGCAATATCTATTGTTATTGTTGAAATAAGTACCTTAGAAGCGATGGACACATGATCTCGTATGGCTACTCGGCCTCCCAAAGTGACATAATCACCTAACCTACAAACACAGACATTTATCAGCTACTAATGTATCAGGTGCCAGAATACAGAGGCTAGAGATAGAAAGAAGAGACTAATATATAGTTAGATACGTTACAGAACCAGCAATCCCAACTTGTCCACAAAGCATACAACACTTCCCAATAATGACATTATGACCTATCTGCAAGATGAAATTTGATAATGAGGCAAAAGGTTTGTATTTAACAGTTTTTATTAAAAAAAGTTCTTGGCTGTCACTTCAAGAGAATCTGTTAGTGCATAAAGGCACTGAAACTCACCTGAACAAGATTATCTATTTTGGTATGATCTCCTATTACAGTGTCTCGCCAGCTGCAGCATGCATATGATAAGTTTTCCATTAAATGGCAGTATCAAAATATTGTCTATCAAGCATGATTTAATGGAACAATTTTCAACATAATGAAATCAGCATAAAAACCAATGAGCCTCCTGGAGCTCCTTCACTAGGCATTAAATGTTATAAAGTTCACAGAACAGTAAATTCAAATGTACCAAATAATTCACCTGCCCCTATCAATGCATGTGTTGGCACCTATCTCCACATTGTCCCCGATCCTTACATGTAGTGCCTTAAGAAAATGAAAAGAACAAAGATGTGACATATTATTGCTACAGAATTTATTTCTAGAACATACAGTCCTCATCAGCTAAGTTTTAGTATTTAAAAAAAATGATGCTAAGATAATATCTTAAGAAAGTAAATGCTTGTTGTAATCACCAAACATGGAATTCCATAATTCAAACCCTGGTCTCCGAAGTTACAAAGGACCAACTTTATCATTGTACCGAGGCCTGCTTTCATAGGACTGCGTTGTAGTTGATTTATCAAATTGGCACTGAAACAACAATCTATTAATGATGTTCTTGTCCTCAAGAGACATAAATTAAGACAACAACATGTCTGCAAACGGCTACGTTTCTCCTCACATTAGTGAATCATGAGACAACATTTAGATATAAATTCATGCTAGCTTGATTGTCCTATGCACACCATGATATATGGGGATACAACATTTCACAATTTTTTTCAGATTCCTCTTCTTTTGGCATGCAAGAACCATGAAATTCACTATACGACAGAGACCAAACTTGTAAAACAAAGAATTACTGTAAAACTCTTTTTTATGACAACTCAGCAAATTTTGTGACACGATGTACACTGCACAAATTATTAAGGATGTGTGCAAGTGCATAAAAACAATTTAATTTTAAGAATAACAAAATCATCACCAACTTGGGGCTTCTTCAATATGTGTCCTTCCTCATTCATAAAAAATCCAAACCCTGCGAGTAGTAAAAATGAATAACTCATGAGCTGCAGCATGATGGATAACAAGCATTAAAACACAGTGACGACTGCAAATTCAGACGAAGACCAATGAAGAACATGAAAGTCTGTCAAAAAGAAGTCAAAAGAAACTCAACCAGAATTTGTTATGGAATAAAGAAAAAAATGTTTGCCAGAAGATTGGCATTAATCTGGAGTGCAGCAGAAAAAAAAAATCACAGATCGAACAATGTTCAATTTTGAAATAAAATAATGCATATTGTTGCTAAGATATGTCAAGTCATAAATAAAATTCAACATTTTTGCTTTCTGTAATAAAAAATAAATACACTAAACCAAAGGAATGGAAACTAGATGTCAAAATTTTGCTTCACTAAACCAAAAATATAGAGAAAAAGGGGTGCAAAACACCCTCTAACATTTTATCTCTAAATTGCAATCAAGTAAAAGAACAAAAAAGTGCTACACAGTGGGATAAGCGCACCATCTTGACCAACACAGACCCCATTATAAATTGTAGAAAACTGGCCCACGGAGCAATTACTCAGCACAGCATTGTACCTGGATCAGACGCGAAACCATCATTAGCAATAGTAAAACTGGAATAAGAACACTAAATCTTGAACCAAAACTAACTTATTATACAATTGAAACTGTCTGCAGCATTTAACCAAGACAACATTGTCCAATGAATGTTTTTAAATGCAAAAGTATGATCCTCAAAAGCAAAGAAGAGATTTCAAAGTCATATTTTTGATAACTTTTTACCATCGATCGGCTAGCTTGGCAGGTATTTGAATTATGTTTTCAGCCATTGTGAGATTTAATATCTCATCTACATATAGCCCATTGAGAGCTATTTTAAGTATACAGTTTACCTACTCTCCTAATTGTATTTTTGCTTCCCAGTTATTTAAAACTAATATCTCATCTACATATGGCATTTTGAATCCAGTGTATCATAAATAAATTTGAAATTTTGATCAAGTTACAAAAGATACAATAGACCACGAAGCTTATGCATCCACAAGAAATTTCACAAGCTTCATTCAAGACTACAGTCATCGGAGAAAGATCAAATCTTACCCAACTTTTGTGGACTGCCCAATTGATACAGAAGGCCCTACTACGGTTCCAGATCCAACGCGAACATCCGATCCGAGCACGGAATCGGAATGCACTACAGCTCCAACTTCCACCACCGCAGTAGGATCGATGCGCGCGGACCTGTGGAAGAGGCCGCCGCCGTTATTCCATCTAACGAATGCCGACGTGTCTTTAACCATCTGCTCATCTGATTCAACAACAGTCAATCGCGAGCAGAAGGAGAAGAGCCGAGAAATGGCGGAACAGATCAGTCGAAGACGTACCGGAGAGATCAGAGGGAGCATCTGAAACGTGACGAAAACCGGAGCGGTGGAGGGGGAGCTGAACCAAAGTGCGTCGGCTTCTTGAGAGGAGACGGACCGCCATGGCTCCAAAGCTTCGAACCAAAGCAGGGACGATGACCGGGCGGCGTGGAAGACCTAAAACCCTGCTACCAAGTGCGAACCCAGAGGCCTTTGTCCACTGGACGATCAAGACCGTCGATTCTATCAAACCGGCAAATTGAATTAATTGGATCGGACGAAATTGATCGGTCCAAATGGCGGTTCTCGATCAAACCAGTAAACAACGGTCGAACCGGATCGGTCGGACCGATTTCTTGTACGTCGAAACAACTATTTTGTAGAAAATGAGCAGTTTTTTGACATTAATAAGATATTAAAAGCTTCTTGCTTTGATCAGCACAAGATTGCCATTTTACTTTTAATTTCTTTTGCTGCCAAAAAAAAAAGATGATAAGAAACAAGTAGCAGTTTTTGAGAGATTATTCTTAGAATAGTGGAACAGAAATTTTCTTTCTTTGTTAGTTGTATCCCACTCATTTTGATGTACAGCCATGCACTTTATGAGAGAATCAAATGTGTTGAACTCATACATCTTACATTAAATCTCATTTTATAGAGAAGGAAAAATGATTTGATCAAGATAATTTAACTTAAGTATTCTGGATCATACAATGGCTGCATTTGGGAAATACATTTATAATTTTAATTTAATGTGCCTATGAAGAAAATGACTTGAGTAAATATGTAGTTATGAAATGCTTTTAGTGTTTGATAAATAATAGATGAAGATTGTCTTTTAAATGTGTATTGACCGTAAAATTATATTTTAAAAGTCTATTGAATATTGTGTGATAATATTTATTCAAAAGTAAATATATATTTTTTTATTTAAATTAATAAGTAAATAAAATAAATAAATATGTATAATCATAAGAAAAATTGTATGGTCCAAATATATAATAAATAAATAATATAATCATATAAATGAATGTAAAATCATCTTAAAAAATATATAAATCAAAATTCATCTTAAAGAAAATATACATCATGTCAATCTTATGATTTTAGATAATGTCATAGGATAATTTGAGAATTTTAAAATTATGTTCATCCCCCAAATACTGAAATGCTAATGTTATCCTGAGATAATATTAGCATTTGAGCATTTATAATATAACATCTAAGCCAAATACGATTTGAAAAAAAATTATCGATTATTAATTCACATTTCAAATATACATTTAATCTTTAACGCACATTTCAAATGTATTCTTAAAGGCACAAATATGCTTTCGATTGAACCATGAATGTAGTAAGTTTTCATCAGTTCTTATTCATCAAATACACAGTCTAGCTAACAATTATAAAAACATGTTAAAATTTTCCATAAAAGAATAATGATCTGATTATTATGGCTCATTTTTACCTTAGTATGGCAGTTTCAAAGCCAACTAAATTCACTATGTAATAACTTTGGATGTAGTTTAGAAGACAGAGATAAAAGAAACATGTTACAGTGTTTTATGGAATCAATCATTAGGAAGTTCTCATATGAGTTCTTATTGGAGATCATTAGTTTAATTAATTGATCAATAGGAATTGGTTCATCTCATATGATGAATCTGCTAATACGAATTCTTCAGACTTTGAGAAAAGAATCCAACTTGAGGCAAACAATGAAACATAAAAATAAATAAATATATATATATATATATATATATATATATTTATTTATTTATTTGATTTCCAGGGTGCATGTCATCTTCTTGTTGGATGTCATGCAGGTTACTTGATGTGACCTCTTATCTTATTATATTGATCAACTTTGTAAAAACTTTACCATCAGTTTAGGTCCTAAATCTCAAGGAAAACAATGGATTTTGCAGACTTTGGAACAGTGGAAGTCCCTTGATGAATTTGGTTTGACCTTTCAATCAGTACTAGTTTAAAGGCAGCTCAGATTTTCTCATCCTCTCTGACCTTTATGCAACAACTCTCTCTCTCTCTCTTTCTCTCTCTCTCTAAATACAATATCAGCTACCTTTGTCTTATTTTTGGTTCTTACATGGCCTGTGCTCTTGTCATCTTTGGGCAATTCTGGAGATAAAATGGATAGGAATGGAGCTGATAATCTGAATCAAGTTCTCCACTGAATCCCATTTCACTTTGTGTCGAAGGAAGACTATCAATATCATTGAGGTATGCTTCCATGGCATTCACTGCTACTCCTAATTTGATGGAAACTGTTTGCAAACAAGAGTTTTGACCTGCTGTTTTCCATTGTGAAGGAATTGCTGAGATTGAATGCGCCAGTCCATGGCTTGCAAGATGAAAAGGCTCCTTAAGGGAATCAAGTGCATCTCTCATATCTTTGGTACCACTAATCATTGTCCCTATTTGTATGTGCCTTAAAACATCTAAACCTTCGGGTGTCTCTTGCAGCACACAAGGAGCAGGAGAAGGAGATTGTGTACCCAACAGATGTGAAGCATGTTGCTCATGTTGGCTTTGTGACAATCCATTTTAGGTAAACAACAACATCAACTTCTTTCTCTCTTTTCCATGAAATCAGACCACCTTAATTTATTTCCATCCCTCAATGATAGAAGTTCTTGAGGATGCATGAGTTGGTTTATCTTTCTAATTGTATTTGTCTTTAAATTTGTGCATGTAAGACATATATTATGCATACATACATAGAGAGATCTTGAGAAGACCAAGAGTTATCTGCATAAAAATAGTTGATGAGGGAGCTTGAGAAATCAATCACCAGACTCATCAATCTGCAAATAGTGTTTTAGACAAATACATTTTTTTTTTGAGAAAAGTAAAATATATTAAATCAAAGTATCCTTATACAGGCCATTAGGAGGTGTGTCACCTTTCCAAAAAAAAAAAAACAAAACTATTCAATCTACCAAAATTAGCAAGGTTGTGATCTAGATTGTTGCTGTTTCTCTTGATGTGAACTCTTTATTCAATCTTCCTGTGAACTATCGATGTGCAACCATCTTTGTCTCACTTTGATCATTTATATTTGTTATACTTAAATTAAGATGGACTTATTAGAATCGATCCTACAGATTTGATAACACTCATCTTTGCGTGAAAGTTTTCTTGATATATATATATATATATATATATATATATATATATATAATTTGCTACAGTAGATTTGGATCAACAGAGAGACCTTCAACCAGCTGCTGCCATTATTATGCACCACCATTTTATCCAAATTGCTGCTGTTTTAGATACAGATGTCAGACGAATGAGGCTGGGAAGACTAATGACAAGCACACTGTCCAACCTCCTGCGGTCCAACGAACAGAACTGCACATGAATTCATACAACTCACAGCATATTTTAGTTTGCTGCCAATAAAATGAACAATATGTTGTGAAAAGAAGCAACAATTTTTTCTTTATATAAATTAAATAAGTTATATCATCCATAATTTTTTTTTATTATTTTAGATCTTATGATCACATATTTCGAATCTTCGATCTTTCATAATTATTAAATCAATACTTTATGTGTACATATATTGAATAATGACCTTTATCGAGCCTAATATATTTTTTTTAAAATAATAAATTATTATTATAATGATCCACTTTATGTGAAAAAAAATCCTTTGCTATAAAAAGAAAATTCACGAGCTAAATTAATTTTTTTCTGATAATGAGATTACAACTTTTTTTCTTTAAATCAACGATATAATACCAAATATTATTATCCTATCGTTAAATATGAGATGACTAGTCAAAAATAGTAGCAATCATCTTGTAGAAAGCTAAATGTAAATAATAAAATACTGAAAAAGCATGAAGATTAAACTTATATCGACCGTCCAATTGTTCAATTCTGCAAAACAAATTATTGGTATTTTTATTTTATATAAACATCTCTATGTAATTAGTTTTATAGGTAATTTATGTACCAAACCTAAATCTCAAAGCTTTAAATAATTGAAGCATTATGTCGATTCGAACATGCACAATGTGAATCAAACTGACCTCTCGGGTTGGCAAAGAGCCGCCACCACCCACCCCACACCAAATGAGTTGGGATCCTCTCCGATACCATGAACCTGGTTGATTTCGCATCCACCGTCCATTTCTTATGTTGTCTCATCTCAACCGTTCATTGGATATACCGGTGAAGCCCGCTCTAGCCGACGCGTACGTCACGAACGGCTCCGATGTGAGAACAGCACTTTCCAATTATACGTGCAACTTGGAGAGGATGCCGATTCGATCACGGAAGCCCACCGGGGCCATTCCGGGATGGAGGACTCCAAATTTATAGGGCTATAAAATGCCCATTTAGGGGCGTTTACGGAAGGAAGAATATAAATTTGTAAGGTTATCCCGGGAACGTTAGTTCTGCACCAAACTCGTCGCTGCCACCAACCCCGTCCCTCTCGCTGCTCTCTCCACCTCCGCATTAGAGCTAGTCTCCCTCTATTCGATCGCAAGATCCCCTGGATTCTTTATCGACGTGCTCTTTGATCCACTCCCCTGCTCGCTTCAACCCCTTCCTCCTCGCCGTTGCGCTTGGTTTTGCCATCTTTGCAGCCCGATAGATCGCCGTCTACGGTTGGCAAAGCACAGGAAAGTGAGTTTTTTGTGGGTTGCTGGAGTGACCTTGCTGCGGGAACGAACAAAGGTGGGATCTTTTTTAGGTTCTCGGTCGAGTCCCTTGTTCTCATCGACGCGAGGAATCGACTTGATCGCCCCTTGTTGCCTTCCGCTGGTTTCTCCGCCTCTCCGTATCCTAAAGGTCGGATCTTGGCATCAATCCCTAGAGGCCGCGTCGCTCTTCGACATGATCTCCTCCGTGAAACAATCCTCGGTGGCGATCGGCGTTGCCGATCTCGTCGGGCGTAAATCCCCGTCTCTCAGACCTCGGATCGCCTCCGTTGCTCCCTTGTCTGCGATCAGAAGTCCTAGTTTATCGCTTCTCATTCGAAAACCCCTTTACCTTGCATCTCCGGAGGGGTTTGTTTTTGGCTTCCGCGATGGGATCGTGTCGGCTGCGAAGCCTCGGGGTCTCGCTTTCAAGTGCGCGGCTTACGAGGCCGATGGATCGGAGAGCGTCGAGGTTTCCCATCAGGAGTCTCGTTCGGCCACCGCCCAGAAAGTAAAGATCGGCATCTACTTCGCCACCTGGTGGGCGCTCAACGTGGTGTTCAACATCTACAACAAGAAGGTCCTCAACGCCTTCCCTTACCCCTGGCTCACCTCCACCCTCTCCCTGGCCACGGGTTCGCTTATGATGCTCATCTCCTGGGCCACCAGAATCGCCGAGGCCCCCAAGACCGACTTCAATTTCTGGAAAGCCCTTGCACCGGTGAGACAAAAGCTCCATCCTCTTATATCACTTGTTTCATTTTGGGGTTTGTGAAGGTTTGGTGGCGTTCTAAAGACACTAAATCTGGCTTGATCAGGTGGCGGTGGCTCATACGATCGGGCATGTGGCGGCCACCGTGAGCATGTCGAAGGTGGCAGTGTCATTCACCCACATAATCAAGAGCGGGGAGCCTGCTTTCAGCGTGTTGGTGTCGAGGTTTCTGTTGGGGGAGACTTTCCCTGTGCCTGTATATCTATCGCTGTTGCCGATCATCGGTGGATGTGCTCTGGCTGCAGTCACAGAACTGAACTTTAACATGACTGGTTAGAAGAGAATTTAAGAGGGCATTTATATTGCTTGATGTTATCTTATTTTTCCTTTTGAATTCTCCTAGCTATTTGAGGTGCTTTCAGTGATCTGATAATCCTCTATCAAAAAAGGATCAATCTGGTAATCTAGTGTTTGCATATCATAAGGTTTCTGGGAGAGTTTGTTGCAAGCTCATGTCCATCGAAGATGTGCCGCTCCCAATGTCACAAAAGATCTAACAAAGATGAAAACTTTCAACTTGATAGATGAACACACTGACCCAAAATTTTAGCCCTTTTAATATTAGGAAAGCTGCAACAACTAAAAAGATGGTTCTTTAGGTATTGTTAAGATGGTTGGAGAGGAATTTTATTGGAGTTTTTTATTGTGCTGATTTTAGTCTGTACTGACATGATTCAGGTTTCTGAAATATTTAGATTTTTTTTTTCTTTCTTCACTCAGAGGAGAATAGATGTCACTGTAACTAATTGCTCATGATTTAGGTGTCTCAGTTTTTTCCTTTTCTTCCCCCTTTCTTCTCTTGAAGAAAAATAAACTTCAGTTTTACTAGTTGCTGGAGTTGATACACTATATCTTTTGGCTTATCAGGAATAAAAATATTTCATATTACCCTGGTTCTCAACATATTTCTTTTTCTGAGTGCTTTTCTCATGCCTGTACTGTTTATGGTTTGGATTATGTTCATGCTTAATTTTCAAGCTGCTATTGCTGAATTGGCTTTCTCAAGTGTAATTTGACCATTCTGAAGCTTGGGGGCCATTTTGAAAATTTAAATGGTGAGGTGGCTTTCTTTATGAGTTTTTTTTGGCAAGGTGTTAGCTGGCTTGTCTTGATTCCAGGTTTTATGGGTGCAATGATATCAAACGTTGCATTTGTCTTTCGCAATATTTTCTCCAAGAGGGGGATGAAGGGCACATCAGTTAGCGGGATGAACTATTATGCCTGTCTTTCTATGCTGTCTCTGTTGATACTCACACCATTTGCCATCGCGATCGAGGGCCCCCAGATGTGGGCTGCTGGCTGGCAGACTGCAATTTCACAGATTGGTCCCCATTTCATCTGGTGAGTAAAAACTAGATGGTTGATCAATCCTATTCACAAAATTCAGTTACTGCAGTAATTTATGCTCTCTTTGTTACCCTTCACATGAGATAGATTTAACTAATTATAATTCACAGTATATTTGCACTACAGTCCAAAAATATTCAATGTCTTCATGATCTGCTGTTGGCACTCCCTATAATGCTTTTACTGGACTTCAGCTTTCTGGGCTTAATCTGTTAAGGAGTTTTAAACTGGAAATGGCTGAATTCAAACAAGTTGATTTGATTTTTAAATTTTACCTAGATCTATAGTTTTTTTTATTGCCATGAGTAGCTTATTTGCCTATATGACTCAATTGCTTTTCATATTTAACTTCTTTAAAGAAGCGAATTTTGATCTTTTTTTTTTTCTGAGAATTCAGATAACTTTTAAACCGCTATATTTCTTTTCTTTCATTTTAGCTAATGTCTTGTGTTTGTGTGGCTGTAAATTTGTGATGGTAGGTGGGTAGCTGCTCAGAGTGTCTTCTACCATTTGTACAACCAAGTCTCCTACATGTCTTTGGATGAAATCTCTCCCTTGACATTTAGCATTGGCAATACTATGAAACGGATATCTGTCATCGTCTCTTCCATCATAATCTTCCATACTCCTGTCCAGCCCATCAATGCACTTGGAGCTGCCATTGCTATCCTAGGAACTTTCCTCTACTCCCAGGTAACAAATAACAACTTCTGTTTGTTTTATCTGAAAATATAATGTCATATGTTTAGTTGTATAGAGATGACAAGAACGTCCATGAAGATACAAGTCATCAGCATGTTGCTTGTATAAGAAAATGATTTTGGAACCAGGTTACCGATATTAAGAAGAATGATTATTTCTGTGTAGGTATGGGTGTGTGCGTGCGCGTCTTTATGTGAATGCTTATTATAATTTAAGCCAAAGATTTTGTTATTCATACTCTTTTAGTAGTTATGAATTGTGGACATTAATTTTGAGGAAAAATACCAGGACTACCAATTAATGCGAAGGAATAAAGATAAGGGCAAAATAGGAAATGAGGGGGAGCATCATATCCAGTGAAGTGATTTTCCACTAAATATCCTGTGTTTAAATATCCTCACTGTTCCAGTTTCAAGATTGTGAACTAAAGAAAGTAGTTTCTGTAATGATTTCAGTGTGAAATATTCTAAAGAAGTTTGTAGTTGGATCATATTGTCAAAAAATTCGTTAAGTTAAATTTAATTTTCCTAAACATGATTGAGGAAGTTTTGATGGTGAAAGTATCTAAAGGACAGAAAATATACGTGTAAAAAGTATTCAACCATAGAAAGCTTACATCTTACTGTAATTTTAGCAATCATTCTCTGGAACCAGACGAGACATTTGATTGCTGATGTTTATGTCAGCTAGGTTGGGAACAGCTGAATAGGTATGCTTAAGCCCCTGTGCTTACTCCATGCTGATAACTAATGATTTTTAGCATCATTTGTTGAACATATCTAAGTTCTAAGATCAGCTGGTTATAATTGTTGTGGCAACATAAGGTCATGAGTAATTATAGTGAGGCACATTATTTGTCACTAGGAACACATCTTGGAAGTGGCTTGTTGGTATCTAGCTTGTCTTGTTAGCAATTCTTATGTGATTTGTGCTCTGGATTCGAGACTAAATAGTTCTTTTTTGTCAAATATGATGCAGGCCAAGCAGTAAAGGGGGGATTCGAGAGACGTAACAAGATCAGTTTATTCTACATATATGCATGGCCATGCAACAACAGTAATTAGATGTTGCCAAGTAGATTATTTTGGTTGAGTTCAACAGCAGGTTCCTGTTGTTGATGACACTAGAAATATACCATGATTTGTCGACTGGACATAGAATAATGTTTCTTGTTTTTATCTGCATTTGCGTGGTCATTATGCAGAAAGAGAGACTGTTGAAGTGCTTCTTTTACTTGTCGTGGAATAATGGTTTCAAGTTTATCGCAAAGTTTTATTATTAATCAAACAGTTTTACCTGAAAGGATTGCTTGCCTAGTTCATCTTCCCTTTGCATGAAAACTTTGGTACTGCATGCCCCATA
The DNA here is from genome assembly GCA_001649415.1 of Musa itinerans. Classification (NCBI taxonomy): domain Eukaryota; kingdom Viridiplantae; phylum Streptophyta; class Magnoliopsida; order Zingiberales; family Musaceae; genus Musa; species Musa itinerans. The sequence continues at coordinate 78,295 of LVTN01000214.1, read as the reverse complement.
GTCTGGAGCTGTGGACAAAAGCTCAGATGTGGACTTGTTTGGAATGTAGTAATTATTATTATCATGTTGGATGCAGACTAGTGTATGTGTGTGTCAGTGCCTGGTATGCACCTACTACCAATGTGTCTTTTTTAGTTCAATGTTTTGATCTTTCAATTGTGCAATGTTCATTCAGATGAATCAATAATCCCCATGCAGCAAATTAAGTGCACTGTTAGATTGACTATGGCTGCAGAAATTATATTGATCTTTTTCCTGCAAAAATGAACAAAACCGCCAGCAGATTGTTTTTATGCATCAGTTTCTCATTCAGGGTGGGAGAATTAAGCTCCATGTTGATCAAAATCCTGCTGCATTGAACCTGAAACATGTTTGTATTTGTTTATCTGGGAACAGTTTCTCAAATGGAACCTGAAACATGCAACAAAACCTTGGTCAACTGTTGGAGAAACAGTCAACATTTTACCTTGTTAGTATCTGTGCATGGTGTTTAGCTGTAAGATTACTGCTTTGTGATCTTAATTAATAAAGGTTTTGGGTCATGAAAATAAATCAGTTTGCATCACTGCATACAATAGCTCACATGCATATATCATCATTATTATCCTCAGTATTGCTTAATTCTCATTATGAGTCTACAAAAAGAAAGAAAAATTAAAAATAATTATTTGTCTAACATTTTAGCCTCTCTGAATTCTTTTGATACAAAAGTCAATTTCTTCTTGTTCTTAAAAAAAAAAAAAAGTTCCTACTTGATAGTCTAAAAATTATTTCACAATTGACAAGCAAGAGAACACAATTACTATTGCTTTACTAAAAATTGTGCCTGCAATTTCATGGATGATGTTTTAATGGACATTAGAAAAATATCATTTAGATTGGTTTTGGATGGCAATTTCTTAACGGGTCGGAGTTAGGTTAAAATTTTGGTTCTAATAGGTAACATTACGCATCTCAATTGAACAAACTCCACTCGACCCGACCCGTTTAATACTCTCTCGCTCTCCTCTCTCTCTGCCGCTGGCAATCCGACTCTCTCTCACCCCGCCGCTGCCGGTGGTGATTTTCCGGCCGGCGATTTCCTGGGAGATGGAGGTTTGCGGGGTAGCGGTTCGGGCCCCAATCCCTTTCCTTTCGTTCTCCCTCGCCCTTCCTCGTCTCTCGGTTCCGTGGCTGACTTGATGAAGAAGTAGCAGCAGGAGATTGCATCCATGGCCGGATGCTGTATCCTTTACTATCTTATTCATGAACATGATCGTGTTTGGAGCGCTGGTCTTTCTGCCCGTTGATTGAGATGCATTGATTTGGTCTTCGCCATGAACATTCTTCATTAGATTTCTGTCTTCATTAATGATTATACTTGCATAACCCTTTTCTTTTTATCAAACACCTAAAGGGCATAACAATTGGTGTTGGGAGACATCAAATGATCCACGAAACCAGGTTTATCCTCAGCTCTTTGGAGTAGGAACTTGTTGCTTGCCACAAAAGACCTGCTTCAGGGACCGGAGACCCTTCATGACTTGTCTGAACACACAAGCTCCTGCACCACAGACACTCGACCTGAGGTTTCGATGCCGTCGGCCCCGTCTTCCTCCTCGATCGGCTTCCTCCATGACCTTGTAGATCAAGAACCTCGCCCGCCAGTGCCGCCGCTCCTCGGGGTCCTCCTTGTCGACCCTTGCGTAAGGGTGTGCCATCCTCAACAAGCTCATCTCTCATGAAGAAGCGGAAGAAGATAAGAGAGGGAAGGCCACCAAGAAGACAGATTACATAGCGATCTTCCTTTGGATGAAGCAATTGTCTGTACTGCGATGAAGGCAATGCTTGCCTTCCTAGGCTACATCGACAGGAGATGAAACCAAGAGTGGGAGGCGCAATGAGGTACAAGCAATTGCATGTTCCTTGTAAGATCAATGCCTGTCGGCTACGTGTTTGTTTATTGGCTTCAATGACTCCTCGGTCATTATTATATCAAACTAAATTACCAATAGATCCCAATCAAACATTAATTTCATTATATATATATATATTTATATAATTCGATCAACCTATATATATAAATATATCATTTGATTGGTGTGAGATTTGCGATTCCTTTACTCTTGGTCTCGTGTGTTCGACTCGTGCAAGTTGGCCGAACGTGATATGGTCAAATGTTATCCCTTTCCAACTCAATCTCGACTCAAGATGGAGTTGGGTTATGGCTTACAAAAATAAAATATTTAACTTCAATTTTGTTTACATCATTAACTTTTTGAACGGAAAAAAATTGCACATGACAAAAGAACGCCAACGGAAGGAATAAAAATATAATTTTATTATCTTTTAAATTATTAATTTTTCGCTCGTAGCGTGAGGCTTTTACATAAACTATTTTCCTCCCCTTCGGCTATGCTACAAACGATAGACCACGATAGCATATGACGCGTGAGGTTGGTTCTTCGGTAGAAGGTGACTCCATGATACTGTGAACTACGAGACCTCGGTCCTCTTCTGTTCTTCTTCACCTTTTGTTGTTGTCGTCGTTGCAGCAATAGGTTGGCCTCCAGCTTCGTCAAACCACCCATCGTTCCCTTCTAGAAGCCCATAGCGGTAAAGCTCAAAGGCAAGGAGGAGGATGAGTCCACGGCTACATGAAGCTGCATTGTAGCAACCTTCGCGGCCAGAGGGAACAGTAGCGTCATTAGAGGAGAGCACGTTCTCGTCTCTAGCAATGGCGGTGGTGATGTCGTTGTCCAATGACTCAAAGGAGTACAGTGCCGCAACAAGGGAGTTGCCACCATCGATCTTTTGATTTCCCATTCATCTTTTTGCCTTCTTTGTTAGGGCGGACATCACGTGCCAACGACTGTAGGGTGTTTGCTGTGCTAGCGCACTTCATAGGTGATAAAACCTTCCTTTGACTACATCCTTCCTTACGAAAGTGAAATATTTATTCTTAATTTTCTACACGTTGTTAACTTCGTCAACGAAAAAAATCGCACATGTTGTCATGCATAAAAAGAAGAAAGAATAAAAAATAATTATATTATCTTTTAAATTATTAATTTCTCGTTCGCAGCGTGAGACTTTCACATAAATCGTTTTCCTCCCCGTCCAATTGTGCTACGGACAGTAGACCATGATGGCATCGGTGGCGCGCAAGGCTAGTTCTTCGATAGAAGGTGACTCCATGATATTGTGAACTACGAGACCTCGATCCTCTTATGCTCTTCTTCACTTGTTGCTGTTGTCGCCGCTGCAGCAGGAGGTTGGCCTCTAGCTCCGCTAAACCACCCATCGTTCCCTTCCAAAAGCCAACAGTAGCAAAGCTCAAAGGCGAGGAGGAGAATGAGTCAACGACTATATAAAGCTGCATTGTAGCAACCTTCATGCCTAGAGGGAACAATAGCGTTGTTAGAGGAGCGCGCGTCCTCGTCTCTAACAGTGGTGATGGTGATGTCGTTGCTCAATGACTCAAAAGAGTATAATGCCGTAACAAGGGAGTCGCCACCATTGGTCTTTCAGTTTCCTGTTCGCCTTTTTGCCTTCTTTGTCGGCACGAACATCACGTGCCGACGATCGTAAGGCGTCCGTTGTGCCAATGCACTTCGTAAGTGAGTGACAAAACCTTCCTATGACCACATCCTTCCTTGCAACCATTCGCCGCCCTCCTCTTACCACGTCCACGTTGACATCCATCTCAACGCCTTGCACTAGCAGTGCAAGCATTGGGCCAATGTCGACGTGCTGGTCCTCAACGTCGGCCACTGGTGGAACAACAAGAAGATGATTATTGCATAAGTAGGGTTGTGCTTATGCAAATAGGACGGTGAGTGAGTAGGTTGGAAAAAGGAGGGGAGGAGAAAATCGATCACGGTTGGAGGCACCGCCTAGATCTCCTATAGAATGCCATCGACCTTGTGTGTCACCAACGTCGTTGTTGGTCTACCATCCACAACGCAATCGGACGGGAGGGAATGGGAGGAGAGAAAAATAGTTTCTATGAAAGTTTATATAAAATTAATAATTTAAAAAATAATATTTTTTTTATTCTTTTTATTTGTATTTTTGTTGTCACATATAATATTTTTCATGGATAAAATTAACGGGATGAGAAAAATTAAGGTTAAACGTTAAGAGATCCCAATACTATTTAAATTTAAAGTATAAAGATCAGAATATTAATCATAATTAACTACAGAAGTAATATATAATTACCCCCTTTATAGGTCTAATGTAGGTCTGAAGGGAAAACGAATTAACCCATGAAAAGCCATCAGGGTGATTTGATCTCTAGGAACAGATGTGATGCGTGGAACCCGCGAGTGTGGACCGGTATGCATGAGGTGGCATCACCCGTGAAAGGTATTCAGGGCTGGTGCAGCCGGGAGACGAGTGGTGTGGAGAAGCTGAAATCTAACGGGGGAATAGTCGTTTCCCACGTTTCTCATTCTCCACCTCCCTTTGCGGTGCGGGTACGTTTCCGCTACGGTGGTGGAAGGAGCCGCCGTGGCGAACCGCACCGCGCTTTCCTCTCCCACCAATTCCTCCCCTCCCCTCCATTTCCATTCCCCGGCGGAGTCTCTTCCTCCCTATCGCCCCTCCTCTCCCCGTTTCAAAAGCCCGGATCTCTAGGGCTTCCTCTTCCTCTTTCCGATCCAAATCCCAGGGTTTCTTCTTCCCCCAATAGAGAGAGAGAGAGAGAGAGAGAGAGAGAGAGAGAGAGAGAGAGAGAGAGAGTCTCTCTCTCTCTCTCTCTCTCTCTCGCTCTCTCTTGACCTTTTCTTGATGTGGCTGCACAGAAAGAGAGAGAGAGAGAGAGAGAGAGAGAGAGAGAGAGAGAGAGAGCTTCTCTTTCACTAGCGTTGATCCGAGATGAGCGTGGTGGGCTTCGACGTCGGCAACGACAGCTGCGTCGTCGCGGCCGTTCGGCAGCGCGGCATCGACGTCCTCCTCAACGACGAGTCCCAGCGCGAGAACCCTGCCGTGGTCTCCTTCGGCGAGAAGCAGCGCTTCCTCGGGGCCGCTGGCGCCGCCTCCGCCGCCCGCTTCCCCCGCTCCACCGTCTCCCAGGTCAAGCGCCTCCTCGGCCGTCCCTTCCGCGACCCCGCCGTCCAGGATGACCTCCGCCGCCTCCCCTTCCCCACCTCGGAGGCCCCCGACGGCGGGATCTTGATCCGCATCCGCTTCCTGAACGAGGAGCGCGTCTTCACCCCGGTCCAGATCCTCGCCATGCTCCTCGCCCACCTCAAGCTGATAGCCGAGAAGAGCCTCGAGACCCTGGTCAGTGATTGCGTCATCGGGATCCCTTCCTACTTGACCGATCTCCAACGGAGGGCATACCTCGATGCCGCCACAATCGCCGGGCTGAAGCCGCTGCGGTTGATGCACGACTGCACTGCCACCGCATTGGGGTACGGCATCTACAAGACGGATTTTTCCGCTCGTGGATCATCATTCTATGTCGTCTTCATCGACATTGGTCACTGCAACACTCAGGTCTCGGTTGTGAGCTTCGGATCTGAAAGAATGAATGTTCTTTCACACGCTTTCAATGCGAATTTGGGTGGGAGGGACTTTGATGAAATCCTGTTCAACCATTTCACGGAGAAATTCAAGGAGGAGTACCAGATCGATGTTCATTCTAATGTTCGTGCCAGCATCAGGTTGAGGGTTGCTTGTGAGAAACTGAAGAGGGTTCTGAGTGCGAATGCAGAAGCACCATTGAATATTGAGTGCTTGATGGATGAGAAAGATGTGAAGGGATTCATTAAGAGGGAGGAATTTGAGAGACTGTGCTCGGGTTTATTGGACAGGCTTTTGGAACCATGCAAACAGGCTTTAGAGAATGCTGGACTGAATCAAGATAGAATCAATGCTGTTGAGCTTGTTGGTTCAGGGTCACGGATTCCAGCAATAGCAAGGATTTTGACAGAGTTTTTCAGGAGAGAACCGAGCCGGACCCTCAATGCGAGCGAGTGTGTTGCCCGTGGGTGTGCCCTTCATTGTGCTATGCTGAGTCCCATATTCAGGGTTAGGGATTATGAGGTAAGATTTTCTACCATGGTGATGTTCTACCATCACTGGCATCTAATACTTTAACTTGTGCATGATACATGTCATCCTGTTTTGTCAAATGTTGTTTCTTGACACGTGTGGTAGCTTTCTGGACAACCTTGTAGGTACTACCACCTATACTAGTTATGCATCACTTGCAAAACATGTTTCCAGAGGGAAAAGAAGAGACAAAAGTGAAATTACAAATACATGGTGGAAGAGAAAGGAAGGAAAAAATGTTATCTTGGTAAATATTTTATAATGAGTATGGGAAAGAAGGTAGAAAGTTCATGCATAAGGTTTATGGTTAGCTATTGATAAGATAACACACAACACTACAATGATTTGTTGCAAAATTTGAATGTTGAAGAAATGGTTGGTCTGTGTGGTGCCTTGATTTAGTAATCCATACTATAGGTTCTATTCACTGTAGATCTTAGTAAATAAATTTGTTTTATCTCCAATCTCAACCTTGGAGAAAGCAGGGCTGCTTTAATAGATGATTGCATTAGGTTCTCTTGGGACTGGAACAAACATGAACATGACTTGATTATACCAGAATTGGGGTTAAATCATGACCTGGGAACAGTGCTCTGCATGTACCTCATCCAGGGGCTTTAAAGCAATGGTTGAATGGGCTAGAAAGTCTCCATGAATGCTAATTTTGTGGTTATTGTTGGTTGAGGAATTATTTGCCAGTTTTAAATGTATATGCTAGCATAAGGCTAATCCAGCCTCAGTCTATGGCACTATTCCTGTATGTAGAATATGTCCGGCCACTTATTTGACCTGTGTTAGCTTGAACATATGGTCTCATATATAGTCACATACAGCTATGCAACTGCATACGCAGTCCACATTTGCAGGAAAATATTATTATTACTTTTACAATTGCATTATTTGAATATTAAAAAAATTATCCATACTAATCATGTACATCTTTGTTTGTTTCCTAGAACTTATCAGTTAAATAGCTTCATAATTTTGTATTATTATCGTAAGTTATAGATTTGACTGTAGCATATATCTACCTATATTGACAATCGGCTTATTATTATATATATATATATGTATACATATATACATATATACACATATACATATACAGATATATACACAGATATATATACAGATATATATATATACACACACACACACATATATATATATATATGTGTGTGTGTGTGTGTATTACTTTAGTGCCACGATTGATTTATAAATGGGGATACAAGAAATAGACAGGTACACTTGTAAATGGGGATGCAAGAACATATGCATATGAATGATCATCCACTAAAAGTTTATTAATTACCAAACAATGACTATGTGCATGTACATGTCGCCACTAAGCTTAAAACCCAGAAGGTTTTTGGTGATAGAAATGAAATTATGTAGGTGATGATGGTTTCAAGGTAAATTTCAGTGATTTAGATTTTGGATTTTTCTTTAATGCAGTATTGTTCTTTTTCAATTGTCTTTTCCAGCCATAACATAAAAGGAACTATATAGAAACTGATGGTCCCACTTTAACTTCAGAGAATTATTGTAAGTGATCTTTTGATATTTCCTTATTTCTAGTGACTTTTTTAAATTTAAAATGTGAATACGATCTATTACTCTTTCTATTTTATCATTCTACTGTACTTGTCTTTTAATTTATGTACTTAGATATACTTGTGGTCGACTGCAGGTGCAGGACTCATTTCCTTTCTCAGTTACTTTTGCAACAGATGAAGGTCCTATTACAACTGTGTCAAGAAATGTGCTATTTCCTAAGGGCCAACTGATACCAAGTGTTAAAATGCTTTCTTTCTATCGAACTGATGCATTTAAGATGGAAGCATTTTATGCTAACCAAAGTGAACTCCCACCTGGTGCTTCACAAAAGATCAGCTGCTTCCAGGTAAGCATTCAAGGAAATTAAACAACATTCTTGTTATATTGTTGGTGGTAGTTGCTCTGTGCATGCAAATACAGCATGCTAAAATTTAGAGATGTGGTGTGTTTTAACAGGACTTTTTACATAATTCTAGCATCCATAGGTTGACAATTTCTGGCATTTGTTCATTGAGTAGAGTTAATTGGATTTGTTTTCTCTTAGATTAGTAGAGTTTTCCCTTATTAATAGTATATGATTGAACTGATGACATGTCCAACATTTCTCAATAGTGTGGCCACAGTGCTAGAATATTAACAAATGTTCCATCACTCCCTCGAGCTCTGATAGTATATGATTGGACTTTGGCATGTCGAACATTTCTCAAGAGTGTGGTCATGGTTGATGAACATTACTCAATTTGTCAGCTATTGTTATGAACTATATGTTGTTGTAGAACAAGTTATATCCTCCATGCATGACAACCAAATAACTTTACCTGTGTAATGCCTCTGCCATGCTAGAGAATAATGAACCTAGTGCTTAGATTGTATTTGCATGTATTTCTGTATCTCTTTTCTGATAGATAATAGCTCTTTTTTTGTCCCTTTTGTTTTTGTAATTTTCTAGACAGATGGTCTGAACTTGAGTTTCACATTGTTTGGTAATTTTACACTGAATAATTATGAAAATGTTCAAATTATGGATCCTGCAGGTTGGCCCTTTTCCAGTTCATGAAGGTGAAAGGTACAAAGTCAAAGTAAAAGTTCGGTTGAATCTTCATGGGATGGTTTCTGTAGAATCTGTATCAGTGAGTATGAATTTGTGTGTTTTACCAATATGATAAGCACCAGTTATCATCTTCTTAACTTTAATCTGTTATAATTTAACTGCTTCAGTTGATTGAGGATGATGATAATAGTACAGTTTCAAGGGATGCAAGCCGAGTAGATAATATGGAAACTGAGCCTGCTTCTGATGCAAACTCTGATAGCACTGTCCACACTGCTGAAAATGGAATAAATGAACATGCTGAACATGGATCCATACCCTCCGTGAGTATCACTTTGATGTGATGAACTAGTGATGCTATACTTCTCTCGTATTACCAACTGTTTTATGTTAATCTTGCATATGAATCAGCATGGTTCAAACACAGTTTGGGTGTCTTGTTAAATAAATAATATGGCATAAAGAACCAAACTACCTTATATATGTAACAATCATACACAGTTCATAATGTTAGAGAAGGAAGATCAAAATAACTGTGTTGAGGATACTAGGTCATCAGGTCAAACAAAAAATTCAGCTTTTGTCTAACATATTATCTAATCATATGTTAATTAGACTCCCATTTGAAGGTTTCACAGAGATGTATTTACAGAAATTTTTCTGAAAGGAAAATATATATCATCTTTTTCTGATCGGCCCTGGGCCTGAGTTGATTATCTTAATGTCATTCAAATTTGAAGTTTCCTTATATGAACTCCTTACAACTGTCTGGTTATGGTGCCTACTTATAAAATAAATTTGATTTTTTTCCAGACTTCTCTTAATGATGTTTTCATTCAAAAGCTAATGGAACAAACAGCATCATTTGAAGTGCAGTCTCATAACAGGACTTTTTGATCAATTAAAGAAAAACAATCTGAACATGAGACCAATCTAAACCAATGAATGGTAAGTCTCAATAGGGGTCTTAAACTAGACTCAGGCTACTTTAAGTTGGCTGCAAATGAAATAAAACAGAAGTTAACTACCCAAATTCTACAAAAAATTACTGCAAAAATAACTGAAAACAGACTGAAACTTTGCACATACCAAACATGATATAAATCTAATTTAGGGACACCTAGCTTGCTCATTTTTATGTCGATAATGATGTGTTGGCCATGTGGTGTCCATAATGGTGTAGTAATGGCATCCGTTTGGTACATGGAACATGAAGACCACTTCAAAATAGAATTGGCTCTCCTGCAAGACTGATTTTTTAAAACAATGAATCAAGAATAAGTATTAAGAAATGAAGTGAGAAGAACCAAGAGTAAAAAGAAAGATAATATTTGTAATTTTCTGCTTTAGTTCAGTGTGAACAACCTTGTGTGGTTCAAACAAATGGATGATTCTTGACATTTTCGTTTGCAGCTAGTCTTTATAATGGTTGGACAAATGCATATTTATTGGCATATTTGCATAGTCCTAGATACAATGAATACTTAAAGAGAATTTATGTTATCATCTTTCTACATTTAGGCTTGTGGATTATTCTGTTGTTAATGTTTCATTGTCAAATTGTTTTCACCCTGCATACAATCACCATTTGCAGTCTGATACATCAAAAGCAGAAAGACTGCCTAGAAGGCACGAATTGCTAATTACTGAGACTATATATGGTGGAACAACAAAAGAATGGTTATTAGAAGCCCAAGAGCAAGAAAATTGGCTTGCATATCAGGACAAACAAATGGAACAAACAAAGGACAAAAAGAATGCACTTGAAGCTTATGTATATGAGATTCGCAATAAGGTGACATCAAACTTAGTAGTTATCTCCAGTTATCTGTTTCTTGTGATCAGGCTAATAGTTTTAATATTCTTCTTCTTTGGTTTGATATTGCTTATGAACAGCTTTTTGAGAGATATCGAAGTTTTGCAAATGATTCCGAGAGGGAAGGAATTTCTGTTAGCCTACAACAGACTGAAGAATGGCTTTATGAAGATGGAGATGATGAAACTGAAAAGGTTTACACTGGCAAACTCGATGAATTAAAGAAGGTAAGCCATTACTTGTTCAGTCATGACACATCCAAAATTTTGTTGCACTGGTTATTTCAAACTAGTTTTGCAAATATTACGAACTGATTCTCGTTGATGCTGTCTCTGATCTTTCATATGTAGAAATTAATAGGTCCAGCCATATGTTTGTAGAAATCCTATAAAAGCTATCATATGACTCTTAGATAAACTTTGAAAGTCCATTAGAAACAGGATTTCTTTTGACTAGCTGAAAAATCATTATTCCTTCTTTGGGACAGGAGTTTAAGTTTGTAAAATTGTGCATAAGCCAATGCCTTTGAAGCATGAGTTTTAAGTGGTATTATGCGCATTGCATGGGGAATCTGTTGTCGGTAATGGCAGGATGTATAATTGCTATATTTGTTTACCAGTTGAGTCAAAAGGATTTGTAGAATTTTCAGACAGCAGATAAATGCAGAGGTGGAGATTATCTAGGGTATTTTGGACATGGTTAGAGTTGGGTTTCCTGTAATGATTTAATTTGGCAACGTTGTTAATAGTGGGACACTGCTGAAGACTATAGATTGAATCATCCTTATGGCGCCTGGCATATTTGTTTTATTTGTTGCTAGAAAAGTGAAAAAAATTTCCTTGACTTGTTAGATGTCCAGATTTGTTTTTGGCTGGCACTTGAAGACACTTTTATTGTGTTTGATTTTTTTTTCACATTAAAAAATCTTGTATAAGTTGGTGTATGAAAAATGTACATAGAAGTCCCATCATTTAATTTCAGAGATAACTCCTAGATGGAATTCATCTCATCTAGAGCGGGATTTAGAGCCTAAAATTTAATCTCCAACCAAAATTCCATCTATGGATAAACCTTGTTCAGTAGAATTTCTTGTTTGCTTCACAACCACAATCAGTAATTAGTTGCATTTTTTAGGTAACTTCTGATTTCATTGATCTTGATATGTAAAAATCTTGATACTGGTGGAAGGTTCTCAAACAGTTATGTTGGATCTCGTTGTGCCTCTTTGTTATGGCAAAAACAAGCCTATTTGTCTTACGAATTTGTTGATATAATAAATAAGTACCGAGTTTCAGATGAACGAAAATACAGTAGCTGGTGTCTTCTTCCAAGATGATGCCAGGTTTGTTATAAAAACCATCCTAGAAAGCTAGACAAAAACCTGGTGGTCCACCTAAATATGATGGGAAGGATGATAGAGACAAATCCAAGGGACATATGATGAGAGAGCAGATGGTCTCAGTAATTCATGGGCTGATTGTATATAGTCTCTCTCTCTCTCTCTCTCTCTCTCTCTCCTCTCACATGTGTGGGTGCGACAGTCATGTGTGCATGCACGTTCATGTTTATGCCATGTATTTGACCCTTTTTAATGTTATAAATTGTGATCTAAGGAGAGCTTCAGATCATCATATAAAGGCTGATGGACAATCTGAAATTTTATTTACTACTTTGCTCCTGCATCCTGTATGTATCTTTTACATATACCACCCATGATATGCACAATATCAGGCTTAACTAACTATTAAAATTTTAAGTGTTCCAAATAATCAAGAATAGCAAAATGTCCAGACTTCCCTTTATAAAAAGCCTTATGACTGTCATTAGAAATCTGAGGGCTTAATGTGCTAGAATTCTGTTCATTGGAATTCAATTCTGATTAAGGTATTTCATAAAGTGTGCTGTTGTGATGTCTGCATATTGGACCTTATTGTTGACATTTTGAGCAGGCCCCTAGATCAAGTCAACATTCTAATTTTGCAGTTTGCGCATCACACTAATCTTTGAGTTTAACCTTTTCAATATGTTTTTTCTTGTATTGTTCACTTTTTTAATCCCAGTTGTCTAGTTTAAAGTTGACCATGTATCTTTCATATGATTGTGTGGCTTCTTTTGTGTCGTAGCATTCCCTATTTTTGGCGTATTAGTAAAATCAATATGCCTCTATTGACGTTAAAATTTTCCTAAACTAAAGCTCCCATGCCGGCATATTTCCTCATTATGTTGCTTACTGCATCACAACAGCTGGTGGATCCTATCGAGAATAGATACAAGGATGAAGAAGCTAGAGCTCAGGCTACAAGGGAGCTTTTGAAGTGCATAGTTGATTATAGAATGGCTGTGTCTTCATTGACAACTTACGAGCGAGATGTTGTGAGTTCCAACTGTTCTAATATATTATACGATGGTAGTTTGACGCATTGCAATTCGGACATCATCCAGATATCATTTGTTTTCAGGTCATTGATGAATGCAATAAAGCTGAACAGTGGCTGCGGGAGAGGTCTCAACAACAGGATTCATTACCAAAGAACACAGATCCAGTTTTATGGTCTCATGAAATCAAGAAAAGGACAGAAGCCTTGGACATGTACTGTTCTTTCTTTTCATCTTCTTCACTATTTTATATCTAAGATGCTCCTTATCCTCTTGCATTAATTGATTTTTTTTTTTTTTCAATTTTTCGGATCTAACCAATTTCAGAACATAGTCCTTTCTTGATTTGGTCCGCAAGTAATTGGTGTTCTTTCATATTTTGTAGGTCGTGTAGAAATCATTTGAGACACAAGGGTTCTCAATCGAGATCAGAGGATTCCAGAGGCTCAGACCACTCAAACTATGAGAATTCTAGAACTGATTGATTAGTTCCTTATAATCTAAAGTTAAGCACGATTCATTCTTCTCATCGTTGTCGTGTAGCCTTGTCTGCTGTCAAAGTTGGGAGTCCACAACCAGTCACAGGAAATACCATAGAAATCCTCGGGATGAAGCTTCATGAGAGGTGCCCGCTCTGGTTCTTCTGCTTCTTTCCCAAGAGGCAGTTTTTTGTTTCTCACACGTATCAGAAACTCTCTGCTTGTTGTTACTGAGCGTAATCACCAGTGTGCCTTTATGCATATAGAAAAAAAAAAAAGAAGGATCCTATGTAAGCGAATATTGCTTATAATTAGTCAAAAACACTAATCTTGGTCTTGTGCTTATCTTCAGTGTTGAGTTCATCAGGGAGTTTGCATGTTACGCCCTGCCGCTTGTAAGACGAATGAAACAGGTCATTTCCTCCTATTTTGCTTTTACAGCAACATGGCTTTTGTCTTTCGATGATAACGTTTGCAAAATTTCTTATTCCTTTTGGTTGCAGTTTCTCATTCGATTGATTTCTGAGGATATGCTGCTGATTTGATACTTTTATTATAAGTACAATATTAAGTCTATTAGATTCCATTAAAACGTATCATTATCTTAATAAAGTTCCACAACGAAATTGTAAATAGACACATGGCAATCGCCATTCTGATTCCAGCATCGACGATCGGATCTTGTCCTAGTTTTTTGGGCTAATCTGGCCAAATCCGACTCAGCCGAACCAGATCAAATCAGTTCAGATATGTATGAATATATATATACATATGTATGTATATATATATACATGTATATATATATATACATGTATATATATATATGGTAAAATCAATGAGGGTATGATTTGGTAAAAACTAAACACTGAGGGTAAAAATGAATTAAGATGTCCTCCTAATTGATTTTTTAATTTGGGAGATGGTTTTGTCTCCGTCAATTTGATTAATTTGAATATTTCTACCCCTAGTAACCTCCGATCAGCATCATTAGCAACCCTATATATAAACGTATAACGCGGTAGAAGGGCGAAGAGGAACAAATGCTAATCCTATTACCACAATTGACGTCATATGTCTGGGTTGTTCCTTTAATATAATATTAACAATCAGGTTTAAATATACATATATAAAGTTTTTTATCCTTATCAATTAACAATTAGATTACATATTAATTTAGACAAATAACTAACTGACCCAAATAAGAGACTAATATGGATAGAGGATTTTTCTGAGGAAAAGATAAATGGTGAAGATAGATGATAAGCATGCAGAATCATTATCAAAAACAGCTAAAGCAGACGTTGAAAGAATAGGATGACAAAAGAAGCTTTATAGTAGTAAATAACTGGTCTTAGCATTCGAAAACGGAACCACAAATTCGATTCTATCATATCACGACAAACCAAAATGAAATAACTAGGCATCAAAATTGAAGATAAACGTAACTATATTTTGCGAATTTGGGGAACAGATTGCCGTCTTGCACAGTATACCGAGCAAAAGCTTTCAATCATTTCTAATCATCACCGAAAGTCGTCTTCTTCCCTGCAAAATGTAAAGCCCCATAAAATACCTCCAGTAAACATTGGTTATAGGGACCAAAAAGAGTTGGTGATAAAAGATGCCAGTGTTTACCTGTACTAGCTGTACCTGCACTTTGCTTGTTTGGTGTGCCACCACGACCCCTGCCACCTCCACCACGACCTCTGCCACCTCCGCCTCTGCCACCACGTCCACTACCTCTACCCCCAAACCTCCCCCCACCTCTACCTCCACTATCTCTGCCGCCACCTCGGCCACCGCTCCAGCCGCCATCCCGGTTGTCACTTCTTGGCTTGGCTTCTTCCACTGTCAAAGTGTATCCTCCAAGTTCAGAACCATTGAGCTCAAGCGCCTGGGAGAAAGCATCTTGGTCCTTGAAATCCATGTATGCAATCCTACAACCAAAGTTGATGCAGGGTTTACTATAGATTTTGAAGAACAGTCTTAAACACAAATGCTAGATAACTACTGACCCTTTGGAAGCACCACTTTCATAATCCCTTGGAATGGAAACTCGTGTAACATCTCCACATGACCCAAAATGCTCTTCCAAAGAGCTTCTAATCTGTAATGAGCTTCACTCTTAAGAAACAATGCAAAAAGATAACAAATAATGAAGTAATATAATAGAAGAATACCTGATCCTCTTCAAGTGATTTATTGAAGCCTCTTACAAATATGGTTTGACTATGACCCTTACTACCCTTTTGGTAAGAATAATTTTCCCTCCTGTAACATGTACAAAAACCATCACGATCACAGAACATTATGCTTCTTTGAACATCTAAACTAGCATTTACAGTCGGTATTAGACAATGTGTTAGTTGAGAATCATACCCACTTTGAGGAGTATATGCACCCCTTTCTCGGGCCACATCAAGTCTAACTGCACGACCAAATAATTCTTGACCATTCATTTCTAGTGCCTGCATTAAAAAAAAAAAGTAACCAAACTATGTCATTAGTCGTTCCTAAAAGAATGAACACAAAGCAACCGTAGTTAACTTTTCTATAATGCTAAAAGGAAACTTTTAGCATAAACCCACAAACTAAATTTCCAAAGAATGGTAGCATTAAATCCACGAAGATTTGGACATGTGATGTTCTGGAGGAACTAAAGATATATGATTGAAAAAATGCAATATGATAACAAAATAACACAATGAACCTTTTGAACTGCTTCCTCTGTAGCAAATTCGACATGACCAAATCCCTTGAAGCGTCCATCATCTGCTGTAGCCAGCCGCACATCAACAACTTCCCCTGCCTCTTTAAAAAATTCCACTCTGCCAGAGAAAAGGCAATGTAAATAAGCTTTGAAAGTAGCAAATAAACTCACACAGGCACATCTGGAGAGTTTCATGCAGATTATAAATGTATATTCATATAAATGAATACACAGACACACATGCATGTGTGAATATATACACATTCATGTATATATAGACCATACCAAACCCCACATTGGCCTCTTGTTAGATGTATACTCAAATATGCATACATATACACATGCACACATAAATTGATACAACATCAATGAACTTATGTAAACAGTACAATAAAGATGACACATACACATCATCCTGTCCAGCATCAAAGGACAAGTTTCCAACAAATATTGTTCGGGATCCAAGTGTCTGATTTTGATATGTAGCAGGAGTTTTTGGCTACATCCAAAAGCAAAAGAAAAAACATCAGCCAATTCCATTTGCAATAACAGAGACCGTAAAACAATTGTACTAGCAAAGAGTACCCCTTTCTTTTCAGTTGTCGTCTTTGGAGTTGCATCCACCATCTCTACATCTTTATCCTGCACAACAGAACTTTCAAATTAGAATATCATACAACTAGCAAATAAGAAATCGATAAGGGGAAAAAGCAGCCAGACTAAGAACTAACCATAAGATTCTTTCCATGGTAAAAGTTCAAAAATTAATATTTTTATGGGGCACTTTGTATTTTCAAAAATTATAGAATAATCACAGAACGGTTGCTGTTGCTCCTTTGTGACGAACCCAGATTTGATGGCAACCTATGCCTGTATTCACCCATAGAATAAACTAGGTGAAGATTCGATTATATGGATCTTGTTTAAAACATGTGACAATTGCTACATACAACCATTGGATCTGTTGGCTTATTCTCTATCTACCATCCAAAGCATAGGTAATTTGCATACATGAATTCCGATTAATTGATTCGGCCAGCATCATTGACCCAACAATCCAGAAAAGCATCCTAATCTGGATAGACATTCGAATGTTGATTTGGCTTGTTTTGGCCAAAACAAAATCAGTTGCTATTTGGAAATCCCAAATGACAGAAATGTTCAGTCCTTAGTACTACATTAGTTACCAAGATTGTGCAAAAAGATAAAAAAAGCCTAATAGAAAATACACTAATTATGGTACAAACTTTGAAGGAACCACTTTCGTTTCACAATTTTTCTTGATGTTTCTTTTTATTCAATTTTTTAATTTGATTTATTTTTCTAGGCAAAATATTTTTATGCTACAAAGACTGATTTCAGTACACTATTTCCAATGGTACCTAATCTTAAGCAACCAATCTAGAGTTTTCTCTATAGAGAGTAGTGCTTTTAAGCTAATATCCCCACAATCTTGGCACATCATCATGGCATATGATAGAAGAGTACCACAATTACACGCCCATTATCTTTCATGCATATATATACATACCATGGTAACCACATATTGCTACAATAGATACTATGGGTAAGACACTTGGCATTATTATCTCAAAAGAATATATAGAAAAAAGTACATATTCACACCTTAAACATGGAAGACTATGCTTACTTTATATGTAATATCACTTATCAATGTTGAGAACAAAGTACCTTCTTTGGAGTCTTCAGTGGTTGCTCATCCTCACTTTCCTCCTCAGAAGACTCCTCAGAACTACTACTATCTTTTGATGGTTGGGTTGCCTAGAAGCATAAAACATACAGACGAAGTATTGACATCCATTTAGATTATGGACAAGATGATGCCACGTCAAAAACAGATAAAAATAAATGAATAAATAGAACAAGATGTACCTTCTTGGCTTGTTGCACTTTTGAAGGTTCATCATCAGAACTTTCTTCAGAGCTGTCATCCTCATCTTCATCACTGCTGCTGCTCTCCTTTTTAACAGTCTTTGCAACAGGCATCTGAACATGCAGAACTCACAAGAATAGTCAAAATTTCTAAATATCAACAGACCACAATATTAAGACAACTTGCAACATGCCCAACATTATGTACTCTAAACTAAATGTGTGCTCTAAATCATGTCTTGATTAATAAAATGACAAAATCAAAACAGAATCAAATTCCATATCAAGAATTTTGTCAGAATCTTTGACACTCATGCATAATGGATTTAATGGCTAAACTAAGTAAAACAAGAGGATTAGAATCATACCAGAAAAAAATTATAATGGATGTTTCATTTTACATAAAGACACCATAGAAAGGTCTCTGTATTAATAATATAGAGATCTGTCAAATACAAAAAACCCAGCAGTCTATTTAAACTCTGTTGCATAATGCAATGAAAAAGGGCTTAGAGTTAACAAATACATGGGGTTGGCTAAGGCTACATGAAACTTCTACTCTCATTAAGCTCTGCCAAAAAAACCATATATTCATTAAATCAAGATTATTTTAATCTTCGTTTATAATTTATAGTAAAGCCATTTTAGGTCTTCCTATACATCTCCATTGCATACCACTAATAGTGATTGTTTCACAAATTCTAATTACAGCATCTATAGAACATCTACAGGACTCCTTAGTACATATGCCAAAACCATACCGAAACTAAGAAAACAGACAAAATGAGTATTCTCTTCTCAACAGCAGACTGCCATTTGCACCATTCACACATAAAGGAGAATGACTGGCATCCTATGTATGAAGGTTCTAATAGAACTAACCAAAGTTAATGAATAAGTCAATATAACAAAAAAAATGAACTAGATAAAGGTAAGAAAGAAAATAAGTTAAGCTAGCATTTCATGTTCAATTAAAAACAGATACAGACCAAACAAAAAAATATTAAAACCTACATCACCAAGAGACTGACAATCTTAGGACTGGCCTTGGTCAGATATATATCCTTAAAAGTATGATGGCACCTTAAGAGAAAGAAAAAAAATCACAAAAAATGTCTGACAACAGAGACATGCTCAACTCCTAAAGTGAGGATATTGATAACAACTTTGCACTAAACATTGCATAAGCCTGGCATGCTAGAAGGAAAAAGACCCATAAAAACTAAACGGTAGAAAACATGTCACCTTATTAACATTTTGATTTTTGGAAGGTTCATCATCAGAACTTTCTTCAGAGCTGTCATCATCTTCTTCACTGCTGCTTTCCTTTTTGACAACCTTGGCATTAACCTTGCCCGCACTTGAGGGAAGAGAACTCTATATGATAAAACAATGATCATCAGTAAAACAAAGACGAATAAGAAAAAATATGAAAAATATGACCAAGAACTACAACCTTTAACTTCTTTTGTTGTGGCTCTTCATCACTCTCATCAGAAGAATCATCAGAACTTTCAACTACTTTAGCACGCTTCTAAGAACATAGTCCCAACAATAGTGTCAAGACCTCTTAAAATCCAAATTATTATAATTATTCATAAAATACTACAAATTACACTCAAAATACCAGAAAATCATGATGCATATAATCTCAGAATGATTATAAAATAAATGCAATTTTACAAGTCTTGACAAAAAGAACAATGAAAATATACATCGAGAAACACTTCAAATTTTAATACATACCCATACCATTTCCTAATGAAACCAAGATGGTTCTGGTATAGCTATGGTATTCTGGCTAATACAGAATTAATAGAAAAGGGACAAACCAAACCAGGTCGTGGGAAGAGACAGAGAGGGAGAAATAGGAAAAAAGAGGTACAGAGGGACATTCCTCCTCTCCTCATTCCTCCCTTCTGTAGGGTTAGCCATAAAACAATGAAAGATTTTATTAATGTTTTCGAATGGTTCTTTCTTGGAAACAGGTTCATATCCTAAAAACCGAAGTTCTGCAACTGCTTTAAGACCAAACAAGCTCTAAACATCAACAAGCCAATTTGAGAATTGTACCTGTTTGCTGTCTAGCAGCCTGGCATGGGGTCAGTCAGCAATTCAGTTCTAGCACAGACCTAGTATATACCAGGGGGTGTACCTCAAGTCTAATACCTTGGCAGTAGAAGTGAGAAATATACAAATTTAGCAACAATTATCTGAGAATGAAAAGAACAAGGTACATTGAGAGGTCTACAGGGGAAGTGAACTGGAAAAATAGTCTAAGATGTGAATGCATGAAGATGGGAATTAACTAATTGTACATGCATCAATCAACCAACATAACTTAATTGTTGCATTTTTCAATGAATCATAACAATAAAATCTACATGGTAATGTAATGAAACTGCAAAGCATTCCTGTAGAACGTAAACAAAAGAATGTCAAAATACCTGTTGAGTATCTTTCTTCTCTGCAGCAGCCTGCAATTTTTCAGGTTGACCAGCCTTTGCTGCAGATGCCTGAACAATCAAAAAGAACAAACTATATTATCCTGCACCAAACTTTTCTTTACCAATCTAGTTAGTTATCTGCACTGATCAAATATATCTTTAAGATACTAATCTATCTGTCAAGTATAAAGAGCTTGAAACCAGAGAACTACTTAGTCCTATTTCTCTTCACCATTGTTCCCATACCACGGAAACATGGTCATCTTAGGAGGCAAAGGAACCTGGTGGAGGCACATGCTATATCACATTAGAAAACTAAAACATGCTATTTCAGAACAGTTTGCATGAATAAACAAAAATTACAATCACCTGAATTTTTATAAAACATTAATAGCCATATTGCACATAATAACCTAGACATTTTTACCCATCAAACGAGACCATGACACAAAATATCAGGAAAGTATTCCACAAAAGTTCTCAGACTTACATTATCCTCATCAGAATCAGAATCACTTTCTGAAGTATCACTTGATTTTTCTTTCTTTTTCAAACCAACTGGAGCTGCTTGCTTCTTGGCTGCTGGAATGACCTTGGCTGCTGCAGGAACATCTTCCTACAAAATTATCAAGATTAATTCAAGTAAAATAGGCAGGTTCATCATAATTACTTGCATTAGCTTATAGAAAAGATCTAATTGTAGTATATACTAATGCCAAAGAGAAAGAAAAAGCAAAATAAAACATTAAATTGCCTACTTCATCCAAATCTTCCGAACTACTGTCAGAATCAGAAATATCACTTGATTCCTGCTGCTTTTTAGACACTGTAGGTGTACCATTCTTCAGACTAGATGCTGGCAACTTCTTGGGCTCAAGTGCAGCTTTAGCAGGTTTCTGTCATTTAATCCACACTAACCATTAAGCGCACACAGATGACAATTTCAGCAAAACAAAGATGATAAGATGTTTAGGATTTCTTCATATCAAAAGTCTTTGAGAAGTTGATTACTCTATGTTCCAAGTACATGAATAAATAACACATTTTACAATGTTGCAGTCATTTTTTGCTACAAGGAACTATAAACTCACTTCATCCTCATCTGAATCGCTTTCTGAACTACTTTCTGATTTTCCTTTTTTGGTCACAGCACCAGCAGAACCATTCTTGGAGGCAGCAACCAATACCTTCTTAGCTGGAGCAGCCGGTTCCTGAACCAAATGGAACCATCACATATGTATGGTCATAACTGTGAGAAAGAGCAAGAGAGCATAACTGCAATGACTGTTTAGGCTATTTACATCATCAGATGATGATTCCTCACTACTGCTTGACTCCTTTGCAGGTTTGCTTTGCTTCTTTGGAGGAACTTTAACCTACAATGTCAGATATCTCATGTAAGAAATTTCAGATATTATTGCTTCCAGCAAAATCGAATTACAAAAAAAGTTATAACATGTTGATTTAGAAAGAACATAGTAAAAACTAGTAAATTTTCTAACAATTAAAGGAAAGCCACCAGAAACTACACAACCATTTCCTATCGCATTAACATAATTTGCTAAGTTACTTCAAACCTATTGCATGAAAGGCTCATGGTACAGTCATTACACACCTCCTCTTCAGATTCGGACGAAGACTCATCCTCTGAACTGCTTGTTTCAGGTTTCTTTTTCAATGGAGCCTTTGCAGGTGCCTTTGCTGGTTTACTTTGCTTCTTTGTAGGAACTTTAACCTATAACATCAGCTATATCATGTAACGAATTCCAGAAATTATTGCATCCAGCAAAATCAAGTTACGAATAAGTTACAACATGTTGATATAAAAAACAGTCAAAACTAGCAAATTCCAAACTAAAGGAAAACCACCCGACATTACCCAATGATTTCTTATTGCATGAACAATGTTTGCTAAGTTACTTGCAACCTTTTGCATGAAAAGGCTCAAAGTGCACTAATTACACACCTCCTCTTCAGATTCAGATGAAGTCTCATCCTCTGAACTGCTTGTTTCAGCTTTCTTTTTTGGTGAGACCTCTGCCAACACCTTCTTAGGCTTCTTACTCTCCACCTTTTCGGAGACAATCTCCTGGACTTCTCTCTTCTGCTTCTTGGCACTCACTGCTTTCTCTATTGCTTCTTCAGCATCCCTCTTGCCTGAACAATCAAACAATCATACTTCATCAATGCGCAAGCCAAGTAATCAAAATTAGCAGGACCTAGTATGCCAGACAGCTAAATTGTACTGACCTCTTTTACCAGATTTTCCAGACGCCACCGGTACGGCAGCTGCCGCCACCTGCATGATATCAGTGATCAATTAACACCTCAAACAAAAAATATCATCCAAAAGAGCACCTTGAAAGTCCAGTATTTACCTCAACACTCTTCTTGTTTGACTTGCCCATTTACTGAGGTAGATGGTAGCTGAGTCTAATACAACAAAACAACCCAAGTCAGCCGAGTGGCATGATCAAAATAGCAAATGGCACAAAGATGACAATTTGCACCCTCGGATAATAAGTCAGATAGCATACTTACATAATTGAGTAGAACTTAAATTCATGTACAAACATAAAAGAGATCCATACCATGATAGAATCAGTATTTTAGAATAAGAGCAACGGGCGACAATCAAATTTGCATTCAGGGCAAATAAACTTCTTCTAGAAGAACTGAAAACGAAGCAGCAACAGAATCTCATCCACAAGCCATGAAGATACAATCTGTATCGTCGATCCACCATCAAAACGACGAAAGAGTAGGAATATACATTAACGCATCCAAGAGCGCTACCCTAAACAACGTCAATCGAGAAGAAAAATCGCCACGGAGAACAAGGAGACACGGTAAAATCGAGTCCGGACGAGGACCAAAACGAAGAAAACGGAAGCGGAACAAAGAACACGAAGGGGAGAAGGACACAAGGGTTAACCTAGCGAGGAGCGGTCGCTTACCTCGACTGAGGAGAGAAGAGAAGAGAAGAGAGGAAGGGAATCAGGGAGAGTGCGGGCGGCCAACAAGATCCCCAACCTGGGAGAGTTAGGGTTTTATAGCGAAGGGTGTGGGGTGGTCCAAGCCTCATATAGGAGGAGGCGCGGGCGGTGGGTTTAGATTTAGGGTTTCGCTTGAGCCCGCCGAGATTAACGAGGAAGGGAGACACGTCGGTCTTGGTTCAACCGGACCGAATCGGACCGGTCGTCCGTAGCTATTGGGCGGTGGGTTGTATGTAGACCGCCAACCCGGAAATCGATGGATGTTAAGGTGTGATATATGATCAAATTATATTTGATCTTTTCGTATTGATAAGTATTTTTTTTATTCCTTGAGCTACTGTTCGTGGAGCATAATAAATTCTAATACAGAAACATTTTTTTGGGGTGTAAATTAGAGAATGGTTATTCTCGAGCATAATTAATCATATGAAAATAATTTAGGTTTGGTTATTTTCTTAATAACTTATGTATTTTTACCATGGTTGGGGATCAAGTTTTGAGAAAATATGGATTTCACTAGCTAGGAGAAATGAGAGAGAAATTTTTCGGATATATGTGAGAGGGTATAAAGAGGATTTGTACTTGAGTTACAATCGTACTTGTAATTAGTCTCATGTAGTAAAAATTTATATAATTTTTTAATCAAAATTTTGATTTATTCTTTGATTATTGATATATGATATTTCTCTTTAGTTTTGAAGTATTTTATCATTCCGAAATATTTAAATGGTTATTGACAAAGAATATTCTGGTATCAGCCAATTGGCAACCACCTTATATCATGGTTTCACTTCAGCCAAAATAGCACACATATCTCAAAGCAATACGAAACAATACAAATCGATTCAGAAATGATTCCATGAAGTGATATAACCCGACTCAAAAGGGACGCAAAGCATAATCCATGCCGCTCAGAATCGCACAAAGTGACGCCCAAAAATGAGGAGATAATTCCGCATAGCATGGGAACAGAACAGTCACCCCAAAATAAACAAATTGCTTTCCAGAAATATGGATGGACACTAACAACTTATAGATAATCGATCCCCGAAAAGGTATAAAAACTACCATATAGCAAACGTTAGGAGGAGGGTGGACTACTCAAAAAAAAAAAAAAACTTAAGTTTTAGGGGGCTCTCTCTCTCTATACATTAATTCTATCATACAGTTTATAATATATATAGCAAACGTTAGGAGGAGGGTGGACTACTCAAAAAAAAAAAAAACTTAAGTTTTAGGGGGCTCTCTCTCTCTATACATTAATTCTATCATACAGTTTATAATATTGTCTTCTCCCCTTCGTTAACTTAAGCATCATAGGGGCTTGCTCAACGTGGCTTGTCATGCAAGACCATAAACGGTCAGGAGACGACCCGACTGATGGAATATAAAGAGAAATAAACTTTTGTATATGAACAAATACTAGCAGGCTATAACACATAGTGGAATTAAATGGAACCACAATCAAATAGAACACCAAGATATACGTGGAAAACCTCTCCAATGTGAAGGGTAAAAACCACGGGGCAAACTAGAGATAATTCACTATAATAATAATGAATATACAAATCTCAATCTTTTGCCCAAAACCCTAGCAACAATCATAAGAGAATAACCGGGATACAAGGATCATGTCACTGTGCACAATATCTAAATCCTCCATAATTCTCCCCAAGTTAATCACAGTAAGAATCTATTGTAGATCTGATCTAACCTGAGATGAAAGCACTACTACATGATTGAGAACAGTCTCTCTGTATTGTCTTTGTCTTCTTCCCTTTCTTTCTATTCCTTTTATGCATTGTTCTCCTCATTTTTTTTGGAATCCCGTGGCTGCCAAAAACTGCCTCGTTGTTGCCTTTTTTTGCGTCTTTTTATAGCCACCACACCCCCCTAATATAAATTAGGGTTAGGTTAAGAGGGGGTGAGCTGTATGCTGATAAAGTTCACCTTACGCTGAATATGGGCTATCATTCCAACAACCTCCCCCTTTAGCCCATAAGAGAGGCTGTCCCATGACTCCTCAATGTAAAGTCATGCCGACCAACTATTGGCATATCTCTTGTCTTTCTTTTGGTAAAGTCTTTGTCAACGTATCTGCTCCGTTGTCATCTGTGTGAATTTTCTGAAACTGCAACTGCTTCTCTTCAAATACATTTCGAATTCAGTGGTATCTGACATCTATATGCTTTGACTTGGAATGAAACATTGGGTTCTTACACAAATGGACGACACTCTAGCTGTCACAATGCACCATATAGTTTTCCTATTTCACCCCCAATTCTTATAAGAATTCTTTTATCCATAACATTTCTTTGTATACCTCTATAGCAGCAATATATTCTGCTTCTGTAGTAGAGAGAGCAATACACCTTTACAATCTGGATTGTCATGACACAGCTCCCCCTGCAAAAGTAAGTACATAACCTGATGTGGACTTCCTCATATCTATATCTCTTGCCATATCTGCATTTGTATAACCTGTCAATATAGGTGGTCCACCTCCAAAGCTTAAACAAACCTTAGAGCTCCCTTTGAGATATCTAAAAATCCACTTCACTACTGCCCAATGCTCTTTGCCTAGATTTGCAAGAAATCTGCTAGTAACACCCACTGCATATGCGATGTCCGGCCTCGTACATACCATAGCGTACATAACATTTCTTTTGGTAAACTTCTAATTGTTGAAGCATAAGGAACCTTTTGCATCTTCTCCTTCTCTTTTGTCACTTGACGGACTCTGTTCTGAGCACAACTTGAAGTGACCTGCAAGAGGAGAACCAATTGGCTTTGCATTGCTCATACTAAACCTTTCTAATACCTTCTCGATGTATTTCTCCTATGACAACCAAATTTTCTTAGTTTTTCTGTCACGGGAAATCTGTATGCCCAGTATTTGCTTTGCTGGCCCCATGTCCTTTATTGCAAAAGACTCACTTAGTTCCTTCTTCAACCTGTCAATTGTAGACATATCTTTCCCAAGAATAAGCATGTCATCAACATAAAGTAAGAGAATAATAAAATCCTCACCAAACCATTTGATGTACACACAATGATCTGAAGCCATTATTTTATATCCATTTTCTGTCATAAATGAATCAAACTTTCTGTACCACTGTCTTGGAGCTTGCTTCAGCCCATGCAAGCTCTTCTTCAACTTGTAGATAAAATTCTGTTTACCTTTGACTTTAAAGCCTTCTGGTTGCTCCATACAAATTTTCTCCTTCAAATCACTATGAAGGAAAGCTGTCTTCACATCTAACTACTCAACCTCCAAGTCCTGGTTAGCAGTAATACCAAGAGCAACACGAATAGAAGACATTTTAATAATAGGAGAAAAAATCTCTTCAAAGTCAATACCTTTCTTTTGACCAAAGCCTTTCACAACCAATCTAGCTTTGTACTTTGGTTGAGAACAATATTCTTGAGTCTTCAACCTGAAAACTCACTTGTTCTTCAAGGCCTTCATTCCATTTGGTAGTAGCACCAAATCATAAGTGTGGTTCTTCTGAAGAGCATCCATCTCTTCCTGCATAGCAATTAACCACTTCTCTTTCTGCTCACTTTCAATTGCTTCCTAGTAACTTTCTAACTCACCTGCATCAGTAAGCATCATATACTCATCTGTAGAGTATCTTCTAGAAGGTTGACGTTGTCTAGAAGATCTTCTTAACTGAGGTTCTGCCAGAACTTGCTCTCCAACTTCTTCTTGCTCAACATGTCCTGTAGGTAGATTAACATCAAGCACTACACCATCTTCCTGCACATCTCCCCCATCACCCTAATATACTGGAGGAGTAACTGGGTCATAATATGCTAATCCTTCTACAGAAGTCTTGGCTGGTGCCTTCTTTTTCAAATCCTCAAAGGTTTGAACCTCAAAGAAGACTACATCTCTGCTTCTAAACACCTTCTGCTTTTTTGGATCATAAAGCTTGTAACCAAACTGATCATATGAGTAACCAAGAAAAATGCATTTTTTAGTCTTACCATCAAGCTTGGACCTCTTATTGTTTAGAACATATGCAAATGCATGACAACCAAACACTCTCAAATGCCTGTAGGAAACATCTTTCCCTGACCATACATGCTCTAAAACATCACCATCTAGGGCTGTACATGGTGACAAGTTGATCACATCAATTGCAGTCCTCAAAGCCTAATCCCAAAACCTTTTGGGTAGCTTGGCCTGTGAAAACATACATGTGATCTTTTCCATGATGGTGCAGTTCATCCTCTCTACAATAACATTATGCTGAAGTGTACCAGGAACTGTTATCTCATGTTGGATCCAATGTGACCTGCAATAATCATTAAACAATGCTGAGGTGTACCATTTCAATTGCCTTTCTATCTCCTTTTCAACTTTGGTATGAAACTCTTTGAAGACATTAATAACTTGATCTTTGGTCTTCAAAGTGTTGAATCTCGGATTTTGATGATGAAGTCAATTGTCATTTGTTATCTAATCCATATGTTGAGATAA
Organism: Musa itinerans; assembly: GCA_001649415.1. Classification (NCBI taxonomy): domain Eukaryota; kingdom Viridiplantae; phylum Streptophyta; class Magnoliopsida; order Zingiberales; family Musaceae; genus Musa; species Musa itinerans. The sequence continues at coordinate 50,442 of LVTN01000214.1, read as the reverse complement.
GTGTGCAGGATTAACTACGATGAAAGTAAGACATGCAGCAGCAGTTGCGCCGGAGTCAAGACTATGATCACATTGGGAGTTCGAGAGTTCGACGGAAATCCGGACGGTCGTCGGAGGTTCTGCGGGAACAAATACGAGAAGTCCTGGAGCTTGCCAAAGAAGCTCGTCGAAACTCGCCAAGTGGATCGTCGCAAGTCCAAGAGTTTGCCGGAAGTCCGCAGGAGCATCGCCGAAGGTTCGTCGGATGTTCGCCGGAAGATCGCCAGAAGCTCGCCGGAAGAAGCGATTGACGCACCGGAGCAAGCTGCAGTAAATGCCTTAAGAAATATCGTAGTTAGCACGTTGATTAAGTTAGAAATGGGAGGTGATCCCATTAACTTAATCTTGGGGCAATTGGGCCCCTGAAAGACACAAATTGGGCCGAATGGATCAGCCCATTCGAACCCAGAACTTTGGCCAGCGGTGGCACCGCCTGGGTGGGCGGTGGCACCGCCCGAGCTCAGTTTCCGAGCTCTGGCTGGGCGGTGCAACCGCCCCTGACAAGCGGTTGAACCGCCTGAGCTCAGTCTTCGAGCTCTAGCAGGAGGTGCAACCGCC
>LVTN01000214.1:18263-28359 GCA_001649415.1 Musa itinerans | reverse complement strand
GTATCCAAAATCTGAGAACTTTGAACTAATTACATATGCTGATGTGGATTTTGCTGGATGTAGATTAGATAGAAAAAGCACATCCGAAACATGTCAGTTTTTAGGACACGCACTTGTTTCTTGGTCATCCTAGAAACAAAACTCGGTTGCACTATCTACAACCGAAGCTGAGTACATTACAGCCAGTGCATGCTGTGCACATGTTATGTGGATGAAAAACACTTTAGAGGATTATAAGATTTATCTTAAAAATATCCCCATAAAATGTGATAATACAAGTGTAATATGTTTAACAAAAAATCCCATTCAACACTCTAGAATAAAACATATTGATATTAGGCATCACTTTATACGAGATCATGTCACTAATCATGATATAATCCTAGAGTTTATTGATACAAAACATCAATTAGCCAATATTTTTACAAAGCCTTTAAGTGAAGAACAATTTGATTTTATTAGAAGAGAATTAGGAATGTTAATTTGTCCAAATGCATGAATTTGTTGTATTTCTCTTCCGGATTTAATGTATTTCTTGAATGAAGCTTTCATGAGTCTATGCCATATCAAGTTTATTTCATATCCTTGCTCCATCACTTAATGATTTTTGATACATAGAATTAATTGACAAATGCATCTCTCACAGGTTTATCTATTATGAATTTTTAATGAGAAATTGATTTGATCATTCATGAAATTTTTTTTATTTGAATTTCTTTTATCCTTCATATAATGATTCTTTCATATGAATTCTTTCTTAATGAAGGAAGAATTCTTTTTTGAATCTTTTATGAGATGAACACTAGCAAGAATGAGGATTTGATTTTACATAAATATCTTAATCCTTGTAAAAATTGAAGCATGATTTAATGGAACTCTTTTATCATTTTTAACTTCCTTCAAAGTTGGTTCTCGATGGATTTTCCTCCTTACTCTCCTTCATTCAAAGTTTTGATGAAAAATAAAAAGGGAGAAGTTGATGGAGGCCATCTCTTTAACTATTTATAACTTTTAATGTAAGAACTTTTGAATAATACCATGTCATGAATGCTTGAAATATGATTGGGATACAAATTAAAATGTGGCATGAATTTTTACTACACTTGCATATATTGTTGAATCGTTCTCCTTTTTGTTGATGACAAAGGGGGAGAAATAATACCAAAATGTGGTAAATTAATGATAAATGTATGCAATATATTTTATCATATATACTTGAAATGTTTGCTTGATAAATTTTCTTCATTATGATAAGATATCTAGAGCTTAACTTGCTATTTTATAAATTGATATCTTGCCATAGAATGATGAATTGCTATCTTTGTCATCTTTCATATTTGAAATATCATACTTAAAAATGGATGTCATGCCTTGACATCATTTTGAGAATGTCAGATCATGATAGGAATCATGATGTATGTATTGATAAGTTTAAATGAACTTATCAATATGTCTCTTGAATTCAAAGGCCTTGAATTCAAGAATGTCTTTTCTCAAGTATGACATATAGATAGGGGGAGTTAAGGTTAACTTCGTCATCAATTGATTATCATCATAAAAAAGGGGGAGATTATTGAATTTCGGATTTTGATGATGAAGTCAATTGTAATTTGTTTGATCTAATCTATATGTTGAGAAAAGTGTGCAGGATTAACTACGATGGCAGTAAGACATAAAGCAGGTGTTGTGCCAGAGTCAAGATCGAGATCTCATTGGGAGTTCGAGAGTTCGACGGAAGTCCGAACGTTCGTCAGAAGTTCTACGGGAACTTACCGTGAAGTCCAGGAGCTTGCCATAGAAGCTCGTCGAAACTCGCCAAGAAGATCGTCGTAAAGTCTGGGAGCTTGCCGGGAGTCCGTCGGAGTATTGCCGAGAGTTCGTCGGATGTTCGCCGGTAGTACACCGGAAGCTCGCCGGAAGAGCAATTGACACACCGAAATATGAAGTGCAATAATCATGCCTTAATTATCGTAGTTAGAGTATAAATTAAGTTAGAATTAGGAGGTAATCCTATTAACTTAATTAGGGGCCAACTGAGCCCGAAGTTGGGCTGGTTTGGGCCAGATTCAAGGCCCAACCAGGACCTTGAATTCCTGGCCGACGGTGGCACCGCTTGGGAGACTTGGTCTCCTAATAATTCTCGGTGGTGGTACCGCCCTTGTCAGGCGGTGGTACCGCCCTTGTTAGGCGGTGGTACCGCCAGAGCTCAGTCTCCGAGATCTGTCAAGCGGTCGTACCGCCTAGACTGAGCGGTAGTACCGCCCAGTGTCAGGTGTCAGGCAGTAGTACCACCCAGTAATGGCGGTGGTACTGCCAGGACCCCGAAAATCTGGGATTAGACACTTTTGGCTTCATTTTTGAAGCCTTTGGGGCCTATAAAAATCCTATCCTTTCCTACATAAAAGTGCACGAAACCTATTGGCATAATCTTGAGTTCTTGAGCCTTGAATTGTTGCAAAAGTTAGAGTTCTCCTCCTTCATCTCTTAGCCTTGTAACCATCTAAGAAAGAAGAGTGAGACTTGTAAGGGTTATCTCCTAAACCCGGCAAAAGAAGAAAAGCTGTAAAAGGTGGTTGGCCTTCACCTATTGAAGGAAGGCTTTTAGTGGACGTCGGTGACCTCGTTAGAGGAGGAATCTGAAAGTGGATGTAGGTCGCATTGACCGAACCACTCTAAAACTCAGTTTGCATTTACTTTGAGCAACTTTCTTTTATAGCAAACTACCTCTCCTCCTTACTGTGCTTTAACTACGTTTACATACGCTTTCAAGTAAACACCTTCCAAGATCGACTTTAATTGTACGAAGACTTTACGAAATTGACGCTTTTCATTTGTGCAATTTACATTACTGCAAATCACCTTAGTCTTCTCTTGCACTTTCACAAAAGCCTTTAAGTTTAAATTCTTTTCGAAACGGATTGAATCAAAACCATTCTCGTTGGAATCGGTTTTAATCGAAATAAGTTTCTTGAAATAACGAAAGTTTTCCACTACACTAATTCACCCCCTCTCTTAGTGCCGCTCTTGATCCTAACAACCACCGCCTTCGATGAACTTAAAGCCGCAATGACAACAACGCTCGTACTAGCACTACCCGACTTCTGTAAGACTTTTGTTATTGAAGCCGATGCCTTCGGAGTCGAAATTGGTGCTGTACTAATGCAAGATAGCCGTCCCCTTGCTTATACCAGTAAGGCGCTATCTCCTTCCCATCTCAAGATGACTATTTACGAGAAGGAGATGCTCGCGATTGTGTATACGGTGGCTAAGTGGAGGCCGTACTTGATCGAGCGAGGCTTTCAAATCAAGGTCAACCATGAAAGCCTAAAATATTTCTTGGAGCTGAAGATATTTTCCCTCGAGCAGCAAAAATGGGTAACAAAACATCTTGGATATGATTATGAAATAACCTACAAAAAGGGGAAAGAGAATGTTGTTGCAGATGCACTTTCACGGCTACTTGAGCAAGTTGAATTTTCGACCGTTTCACTTTCGACTAGCGACTTCCTTAAGGATATTAAGAGGGAATGGCAAGAAGATTTGGAGACCAGTAAGATCATAAAAATAATTGGAAGAAGCACTAAGCTCCGTGGCTCATTATAGTTGAGACTCAAAAGAATTGCGTTATAAGGGACGCATTGTACTTGTGCCAAATTCTACTTGCATCTTCACGAGTAGATTTTAGGCAGAGTTATTCAAGATGCAGGGCACTAAATTAAAAAGGTGGATAGTGTATCACCCACAAACCGATGGCCAGACTAAAGTGGTGAACAGGTGCTTGGAGATATACCTTGGATACTTTACTAGTGATCGACCAAAAGAGTGGACAAAGTGGCTTCCCTAGGCCAAATGGTGGTATAATACAACTTATCATTCATCCACAAAATGTACTCCCTATGAGGCTTTGTATGGCCGACCTCCCCTTGTAATCCCAAAATATGTGTTGGGCACCTCTAAAGTGGAACAATTAGACAGGGAACTACAAGACAAAGACAATGTTGAAGTTGCTAAAAGATAATCTCACTACATCTCAAGCAAGGACGAAACAATAATATGATCAACACAAAGGCGAAAGAGAATTTTCAGTAGGAGATTGGGTCTTCCTATGACTCCAGCCATACAAGCAAACATCAATCCAGACTAGAGCATCTATGAAGTTTCACCTTGGTTCTATGGACCCTACTAAATTTTGGAGTGCATCAGAGCTGTAGCATACATATTGGACTTACCCGCCAGCTCTCAAATCCATCTAGTCTTCCATGTGTCATGTTTAAAGCTTAAGCTAGGACAAAACAAGACAACCCAAAGCCATCTACCAAATATGACTACCCAAGGAGAACTCCAAACCCAATCGAGTGCCATTATTGATCGACGGATCGTGACTCGACGACGATGACCCACTACTGAAGTGCTAATATAATGGGCGAACTTACCAGCATAAGGTGCCACTTGGGAGAACTATGATGACTTGAAGATCAAATTCCCAAAATTTATGGATCGTTAGCCTCGAGGACAAGGCTGATTTAAAGAGGGCGGGTCTGTCAGAACTCTAACTAGGAGAGTCCTAATTGAGAGGGGCATTTATGTAAAACCTACATAGCCGACCCCTATTAAAGAGGTGAAGAGGCCGGCTAGGGTTAAGAGGTTATTTCTTAGAGAAGCATTAGGAGTTGTAAAGGAATAAGAGTCTTGAGTATGAGTCATATTATGAGTTGTTTAGAAGTAGGAGTCTTGAGTAAGAGTCCTATTAGGATTTGGGGTTTAAAAGCCCTATAAATAGCCATATATTTATTCTCTTTTCTCAAGCAATAAATGAATCTTTCTTAGCAGCCTTGAGCAACAACTTGGAGGAAGGAACCCTTATAGAGTTCCAAGGAGACCGATCCCCTAAGGAGATCAACCCCAAGCTTAGAATCTGCAAGGGTTCTAACAGCTTCCTAGCCATACACTTGGTTTGAAAACCTGAGGCCTGCATCTCGGATGAGTAAGAGTTAAAAAGGACTCGCTCCCAAGCCATGCACCTTAGCATGAAGTCTTGAGGGATATGCCTACGCCGAGCTTACACGCTCCCTAGTCGTGCACTTGACATGAAGGCCCGAGGGATGCACCTAGGCCAAGCTCACATGCTCCCTAGCTGTGCACTCGACATGAAGACCCAAGGCCTGCACCTCGAATGAGTAAGAGTTAAAAAGAACTCACTCCCGAGCCATGCACCTCAACGTCAAGACCCAAGGGTTGCACTTAGGCCGAGCTTACATGCTCCCTAGCCGTGCACTTATTTTGAAGACCCGAGGCCTGCATCTCGAATGAGTAAGAGTTAAAAAGGACTTACTCCCGAGCCATGCACCTCAGTATGAACATGTCCTCTAGCTGTGCACTCGGTTTAAAGACCCGAGGCCTACACTTCAAATGAGTAAGAGTAAAAAAGGACTCGCTTTCGAGCCATGCACCTTGGTATGAAGCCCCGAGGGATGCATATAGACCGAGCTTACATGCTCTCTAGCCGTGCACTCAGCATAAAGACCCGAGGGATGCACTTAGGCTAAGCTTACATGCTCCCTATCCATGCATCTCGGCGAGAAGCCTCGAAGATTGCACCTAGGTCGAGCCTATGCGCTCCCTACCTGTACACCTCGGCATAAAAACCTGAGGGCTGCACCTAGGCCAAGCCTACGTGCTCTCTAGCCATGCACTCGAGGTGAAGACCCGAGGCCTGCACTATTAAATCTTAGATTTTGATGATGAAATCAATTGATGTGTTTGTGATCTAATATACGTTTTGAGTGATGTAGGACTAGCTTCGATCAAGAGAGGCAAATTGATCAAAGCAGGAGGAATCAGATGTTGGGCAGGAGTTGAACATGTCAGGAGATTGGATGTCGGGCCGGAGGATCGGTCGACATACCGGCAGAAGGCTTCGTGTCGTGAGTTTGGGCATCGAGCCGAAAGATCAGATATTGCGCCAAGGAGATCAGAAGTTGCGGGTGTTAACATGCCGATTTGGTAATACGCTGAAGGAGAGGATGATACGTTTGTTTAGTATAAAAAATAAAGACATGCTTGTAAAAAATTAAATCACTTAAATTGAAACAAAAAGGGGAGAATGCATGTTTCTTGAAAATATCTCTAAAGCTTTTCGATTTTTTCAACAAGTGATTCTTAGTGATGAATCTATTTTATGTTATCTCTTGAATTAAGACAAGTGATTTTGATGATAAGTTTGGAGTTGACAAATTGAATTTCAATGAAAAATTTCCAACCAAATCATGGACTTTCTTTTATGAGCATTAAAAAATTTTCTATCTTTGATGTTTCCTTTTTACAATTTACTAAAGAAGAGACTTATATAAACAAACTATGACCTTGATAATGGTTTGAAATTGTGCATGTTATACCTTGAAGACTTGAAACCATATTTTGGTATCATGCATACCCAAGTAATGATGATTTAAAAATTTATTGATTTAGTATCATGCCCAAAGTGATAATGATGATGACTTCACATTTCTTACAAGAAAATTTTATGGATTAAGATTTATTTTTTTATCCAAATCATAATATTGATTTCTCGATATTTGATACATGAGATTTTTCTATGAATCAATATCTTATTTTTTAACTCCCATGTTTCTTTTTGCTAATTACTAAAAAAGAGAATTATTTAAATGAATCATGAATTTTCTTGTGAATTCTTAGAATTATAACATGAGAATTTTTTTATAAATCAAGATCATTTACTATGATTCTTCTTTTCACTATTTGAGTCATCTAAAAAGAATCATAATTTTTCTCTTGATTTTTTTATATCCACAACTTAAAATTTGTATTCATGAAGTGTATATCTCATCAACTATTTAATTTTTCTTGATATTATTCATGTGATGATATGAAATTATGCATGAAATACTCATGATATTATGTTGATGTATATAAATGAGAAGTTATGATCATGTATGGTAGGATATAATGTAATTAGACATTTTGATACTACCATGATTTGAAATATTTATGATTTGGAATGATGCATACAATACTTATGATTTTTTTGATGAAATGATGTGAAAGGCAACAATTATCATTTTCTGAAATGATACCTTATTTTAAAATGCTATGTTAAAATAAGAATGATACTTTATCTTTGTTATGATTTGGAAATTAACGTAAAGAGAAAAGAATTACAACATTGTAATTCTTCCCTTCTTTTTTACAATGACAAAGGGGGAGAAAGTCTTACTAGCTTGTGCATCACAAAAATTAACAAAAATGTGCTAGCTTGCACATTGTAAAGAGAAGCAAAAAGTTACTTTCTCAATAGAAGTAAAAAGTTTGCTAAACTTCACATTATCAAAGAACTTGCTAGCTTGCACATTGTAAAGAGAAGTAAAAAGTTACTTTCTCAAAAGAAGCAAAAAGTTTGCTATACTTCACATTCTTAAAGAACTTGCTAGCTTGCCAAAGGAAGCAAAAAATTGCTAGCTTGCACTTCACAAAAGAGAAGAAAGAAATCACTAGCTTGCATGTTGTAAAGTGATGGGAAATTTGCTAAATTGCTAAGTTTATACTTCTAAAACATTGATAGTTGCACTTCTCCTTTTTGTTGATGACAAATGGGGAGAAGGTATGATAATGATCATGCATGATATGATGTAATCATGCAATGATGATTTTATATTTTGAAAATATGCATGATGATTTGGTATTATGCATGCAATACTTCAACTTATGATAATGATGCATGCAATGATGAAGTATTTATGATTAAATTTGCTTTAACTTGAATTTAATTTGAATTCAAGATTCATCTCAATTATGGCATACTGATCAGGAGAGTTTAGTTTAAACTCCGTCATCAATTGGTTGTCATCATAAAAAAGGGGGAGATTGTTGAATCTCATATTTTGATGATGAAATCAATTGATATGTTTGTGATCTACTCTGAATTTTGAGCGACGTAGGACTAGCTTCAATTAGGAGAGGCAAATTGATTAAAGTAGGAAGAATCAGATATTGGGCGAGAGTTGAACATGTTAGGAGATTAGACGTCAGGCCGAAGGATCGGTCGATGTGCCGGCAGAAGGCTTCATGCCATGAGTTCGGGCTTCGGGCCGAAGGATCAGACATTTCGCCAAGGAGATCGAAAGTTGTGGGTGTCAATATGCCGATTGGACAATACGTTGAAGGAGAGGACGATGCACCGAAGGATCGGATGAAGCACTGGAAGAACCAATGACATGCCGAATAACAAATGATTCGTGCTTTGTAATAGTTTATCTAGATCGAGTTAGTTTAGGTCGTAATTGAGTTAGTTTCAGGTGTAACTATTCCAACTCAATTAGGGGCCCATTAGGCCTGAGTTAGGACTATTTTGGGTCAAGTGGAAGGCCCATTCGGTCACCACAACTTATGAGGAACCACCCATGAGCTGAAAAAGTCAAGAGCACACCTTTTCATGCTGTCAAGTGATGGTGCTGCCTAATGTCAAGCGATGGTACCACCCAGACATAGTCTCCCAAACTGTGTTAGGCGGTGGTACCGCCAGACTAGGTGATGAGACCACCCAGTGTCAGTGCTGCAAGCAGTGGTACTGCCCAACACAGGCGGTGGTACCGCCCAACATAGGCGGTGGTACCGCTAGTACCCCGAAAATCAGGGATAAGACACTTTTAGGCTCCAAGTTTGAATCCATTTGGGGCTTATAAATACCCCTCTCATCCCTGCTCAGTAAACACAAAAACTGAGAGCAAAAAGAAAGAAAAATACTATTGTCCTCTCTGTTGAATCTCGGATTTTGATGATGAAGTCAATCGTAATTTGTTTGATCTAATCTATATATTGAGAAAAGTGTGTAGGATTAACTACGATGGCAGTAAGACATAAAGCAAGTATTATGCCGGAGTCAAGATCAAGATCACATTGGGAGTTCGAGAGTTCATCAGAAGTCCGGACGTTCGTCGAAAATTCTGCAGGAACCAACCGAGAGTTAGAAATAAGGCTAGATTAGTGGCCAAAGGTTTCAACCAAGAATAATGTATCGATTACGAAGAAACCTTCACTCTTGTGACTCGATTAGAGGCCATAAGGATGCTCCTTGCCTATGCTAGTAGTAATAATTTTAAGTTGTTTCAAATAGATGTTAAAAGTTCTTTTCTTAATGGCTTTATTTCTAAAGAAGTTTATGTTGAATAACCTCTCGAATTTGAGAATAATAGTCTCCCTAATCATGTGTTTAAATTGACTAAAGCTCTCTATGGTTTAAAACAAGACCCAAGTATGAGAGATTTAGTTCATTTCTTATTGAAAATAATTTCTCTAAAGGCAACGTCAATATTACATTGTTTATCAAAAATTTGGAAATAATTTTCTTATTGTTGAAATTTATGTTGATGATATTATTTTCGGTTCCACGAATGAATCTCTTTGTGAATCATTTGCTAAAAGTATGAGTCTTGAATTTGAAATGAGTTTGATGGGAGAATTAACCTTCTTTTTATGCTTACAAATCAAACAACTAAGTAATGTCATCTTTCTTAGTTAAACAAAATAGGCTTTAGATTTGCTAAAAAGATTTAATATGGATAGCTCAAAAGCTATCAATACTCCTATCAGTACCTCTACTAAGTTAGAAATTAATGAAAGTGGAGAAAGCTTTGATCAAGAAACTTATAGGGGTATGATAGGAAGTTGACTTTACCTCCCCGTAACTAGACCGGATATCATATTTAGTGTACGACTTTGTGCTAGGTTTCAATCTAATCCTAAGATATCTCATCTCAAAGTAGTTAAAAGAATACTTAGATATCTTAAAAGAACCACAAATATAGGATTATGGTATCCAAAATCCGAGAACTTTGAACTAGTTGCTTATGTTGATGCGGATTTTGCTGGATGTAGATTAGATATAAAAAGCACATCTGGAACATGTCAATTTTTAGGACATGCACTTGTTTCTTGATCATCCAAGAAACAAAACTCTGTTGCATTATCTACAACTAAAGTTGACTACATTACAGCTAGTGCATGCTGTGCACAAGTTGTGTGGATGAGAAACACTTTAGAGGATTATAAGATTCATCTTAAAAATATCCCCATAAAATGT
>LVTN01000213.1:337733-384301 GCA_001649415.1 Musa itinerans | reverse complement strand
GGACACGCAAGGGTGCCGCACGACTTAGGCACGACTTAGGCACGACTTAGATGTGCATGGTACTACCGATTTACACATCTATTATCTTCCTTCCTCGTGTATATCGAGTCACATTAAGGAGTTTCCAATGGGGGGAACATCTCTCTTCCCAAGCGTATGCGTGGTTCGATTATAGGTTTGGTGGCTGCTATTGGAATATCTCCCTCCCTCCATCATCGTGGATGAATTTGCCTGGTGCACACAAACGAGAGTCACCACGGGACCTGATCGAGAAGAAACCATGTTCCAATGAACCATCCATATTTGATTTAAGCCATCCCTCGGTTCCAAAATGTATCTGTATACTCGAGTAAACATTGTTCATCAGTTAATTTCCCTCTTTATGTTCTTTTGTTAAATGTACCGGCGATAAATAATTATATGAATTATAACACTATACTAGTTAATTGGTGGTACTCGGTAGAGTAGGAGTTCTGATGCTTCTGCCAATTTAAATTATATGTCCGCCTGCAACCAGATGAGGAGGCGTTCACAGGTCTTCGCATTCAATATCGTAAACGAAACCAGCAGCCAGAGGAGGAGTTCGGCCGGTTGAACAGCCACAGGTTTATTTTCTTCTGCCATCGATACAGGAGCACCAGTGGTTGAAGGTAGGAGTGACGCACAGCTAAACTATCAGTACTTTCCTTGTAATCCTTGATGGATTTTACTTCCTGTTTTGTTGCACCAACTGGATCACAAATGAACCATCTGCTTCTCGGTCGAGAACATACCAGAACCTCCCATTGCTCCACCACATAAATATCACACTTGTTTGCTTGCCCGTTGCATAGTCCATGGTCCAGTAGTAGAGAAGACATCGATTGGCTCGCACACCCATCCAACGCCTTGCTTCCCAAGGATGGCAGCGAATTCCCATTCCCACCTTCGATCGCAGTCTGGCCTTCGGTGCCTTTTGTTCTCCCAGCCATGCATGTAGCCTTTATACGGAGCTCGTCCCACCTTAAGCGCATGCATAACAAAGGTTTGCAGTCTGCTGTTGAAATAAGAGCTTCCCGAACCCCGAAACAAAGTTGATGCCATCTTTTTCGATTACTCGTATAACTATTCGATTCACTGCGACTCGTCCGAAATAAAAGCTTCCTTGGGTAGCTAGCTGTGACTGGAACGAGTAATATGTAGCGTTTGTAACCGTGTTACCCCTTTGTGACGTATGGTAGAAAGCAAGTCAGCGAATAGCCCGGCCGGGACTACATTTAAGCTTCTTAAAGAGATCGAGCGAGTGTTCCGTTCACGCAGTCAGTTATGGTGTCACGTCATCGAAATGTTACTGCAGTTCCCTCGCAGTAGCAGCGATGGGAGAATTGTGCTACCAGCAAAGCGAGTGGCGAGAGAGCAGAGTCATCTTTTTCATCTCCATCAAGAGACGAGTTTCCCGAGAGAGAGAGAGAGAGAGAAGCAGCAGAAGGAAGGCCCAAAAACACAAACACAACCTTAAACTTCCAAACCTGGTCCCATGGAACAACAACCCAGAGAAAAAGGAGCACTTGGCGCATTCAGAAATTGTTATATTTGGTGACTTCGGCTGAGCATAAACTGCATTTGGTATACATCACTGTCTTAATTGAATCGGAGATAGCTACGGTTTTCCAAACGCTAGATCTCACACGATCTCTCCTTGTATCCCATGGGAAGAAATTGTTTGTTATGGAACAGATAGCTATTTTTGAGTGAGGAGACCGTTGTTCTACGATTACCATAGCCCAAGAACACAGACCGATATAAGTGACCATTTTGAAGAGCAAGCCATCCGACCAGAGGAAGTGAACGAGTGAAGCCTCGTCAAATGACAAACTAGAGAGAGGCCAATGGATGTGATGTGAACTAGTGCTCTAAAATTTGGAGCCCCCGAGTGGCTGTTGTCACTGGAAAGCTCGTAGAAGGGATGTCAAGCATCTTCATTTCCTTTTTGTATAAGGAAGAGGGAGATTATCACGAACATCTTCCACAGATCTTGTAGGATGCTTTTAAGCAAACAAATTCAGCGGCAATTAACATGGGAACGCAGTGATTCTTTCTCTCTCTCTCTCTCTCTATCTCTCTCTCTCTCTCTCTTTATAGAATTGCAGCTTGAATTTTAAGAGTTGGTTGTGAACAGTGCTAACTCTGCCCAGCATTCATGTTTCATTAAATGCCTTCTCTGAAGTCTGTTGTCGCTCTTAAATGCTTTGAAGCTTTATCAACGGAGGTTGCGTCTGTTCCGAGGGCAAGAGAGTTGATACTGGCAAGGAATTTAGAGGTGGTGCTTAGTTTTGTAATCATGGTATCGAAGGAGGGAGAACTTCTCGTTAAGATCTGGATGTTTCTCAGTATCCTTGGATCAACCCAAGGTCAGATATCCTTTCCCTCTGTTGACTGTACTTTTTTCTTCGTTTTCCCCCATTTAGGGAGGATTAGGTGGTTCTCCGATGGGGAGTCTTTGCTGGATTTCCAATGTATAGTGTGGCCGGAATTGTTTGCTTGCTAGACACTGTATTCGTAAGTGCCTGGAGTTGTAAAATCCTGTTCTGGTAACACTCGGGCACAGAGAAAGAAGATTGATTTTGATGTTGAGATGCTTTATTTTCTGGTGCCGTTTCGTATCCTATCATGCTGTGCTTTCTTTTTCCTCGTTGCTTTCCTTTCCTTGGTGTCTCTGTCTTCTGATAAAATCCGGAGTTTTTTTTCTTTTTTTCTGTCCTTCACAAATCGTAGCTTTTTCCTTTCTCTCTCTCTCTCTCTCTCTCTCTCTCAAGAGAGAGAGAGTAGTTCTGAGGTGGCACAGAGAATCAAGCCATGACTATAATAGCAAAAGCCACTGGTGGTTTACTTTGTTTCTTCAAATTCATTCTCGCCTTTTCGAAGCAATCAGTTGTAGCAAGGTCACTTGTGTTTACCATGGCTAAGTTCTAAATCGTTCTCGAATGGGAGCTACGAGTGTGGCTCCGTATAGAGACGAGCAACGCACCTCTTGCGATTTCCATCGAGTACCTGTAACAGGTGTCTGAGTACGGCTGCAGAGATGTCTTTTGTGGAAGGAGGCAGCCAAAATTCGCCAGTGCTGATCTCTCGTTTGATGGAGCTGCAGGAAGAAGGGATGCCGTCGAGGTGAGGCACCGTCGTCTCAGGGAAGCCAGCAGCTTCTCCTCGACACCAGCAGCGGAATACGATTACATCATCGTGGGGGGAGGCACGGCGGGATGCCCCTTGGCTGCCACCCTCTCCCAAAACTACAGTGTTCTGCTGCTGGAGAGGGGTGGCTCTCCCTACGGCAATGGTAACATAACCCACATGCAAAACTTCCACATCGGCCTGGCCGACGCCTCCCCCAGCTCTCCGTCGCAGTCATTCATTTCCACCGACGGGGTGATCAACACGCGAGCCAGAGTCTTGGGTGGTGGCACGTGCATTAACGCTGGCTTCTACAGCAGGGCCAGCCCGAGGTACATGTTTCAGTCAATTTCATCCTAGTTTCCATCTGCCGTTGCTGCTTTTTTTTTTCTCAACACTGCTCAGCGGTGATTCCCTTAGCCTCTCTCTCTCTCTCTCTATATATATATCATGCTAAACTTAGGTAGCATTCGACTGGGTTAAATGGAACAACGTCTCGAACACCCTATTCCACGTTGCCGTTGAGGAAATCTAGAGATCAAATGGGGGGTCGGCTATGCCATTTCCAAAGAGTGAAGAACGTTAACTTCCTGTAATTTGGTGCATGTCCTTAAACTGAAGGTAACACTGTTTGTGCATGATGTAATCGCGATCGTATAGTGTGTCAGATGCGTTGTCAAGGAGAAGCCCAGCGATAGTGCATTCAATAAGAGTGACGCTGACAATACCAACAGCCAACTAGATGAGATAAAATGTTTATTGCTCAATTTCGAAGGGAAGCTTTAGTGACTGACGGTCTTTGATATCAAGTAGAGATCCATTTTTATTTTTGGATGGAATATCAAGGCAAGAACAGGATGCCAGGTAATAATCCAGCTTAATTAAAAATGTAACACAGCATGAGTTTATGTAGAAAAATAAAATAAAAGGCCTCATTCCTGCAAATTAAAGAGAGCATCATTCCTCATATAATAGTAGTTAGTCTTTTGTCCCGCCGCAAGTTCCATAATTCCTCCCAAACATGGCCTTCTGACATGCCTCTACTTCGTTCATCTAATTCCCTGTGCTTTTCTCCTAGTGCAAATTGCCCTCCTTCTCTTTTCTCTTTGCTTTTTTGCTTTATCTTTCGGGATCTCCATTTAGCAACACCAAGCAACGTGAATTTGGTGAGACCAGTGCACAATTTAGTGGAGTTGGTGGAGGTTGGTGCTCTTAGGAGTAAAACTTTGTACTCTCGATCGGATTCCTGCTTTAATTTGCTGCGATGTTGGATGACCGCAATCAGTCCTATTAAATGTCGTCTCTTATCTCCATCACAAGCCTCGGAGCATGGTCCCTTCGATTCCCATAACACCTATCGGACAGAGTGAAACTGTCGGACTAAACCTTATCGTAAGCACTACGTTGTCGATCCCAGACCGAGGCCGGCCGTCGAATGTGGGATCGTCTTCTTACCCGTCTTCCTAATGGCTTGCTGCTACCTGTTCTCCAGCTTCGTGAAGGCGGCTGGCTGGGACGAGGAGCTGGTGAACGAATCGTACCCTTGGGTAGAACGAAGGATCGTTTACTGGCCGGACGTCGCGCCTTGGCAGGCTGCACTGCGGGATGGACTGGTCGAGGCCGGCTTCTCGCCGTTCAATGGATACACCTACGACCACATCTACGGCACCAAGATCGGCGGCACCATCTTCGACAAGGATGGTTTCCGCCACACCGCCGCAGATCTTCTCGCCGCTGGAAACCCAGAGAACCTCAGGGTGCTGCTTCATGCTACTGTGCAGAAGATCGTCTTCGACACCAAAGGTAAAGGTTCCAAACACCGGAAGATGATGTTTCAGTCAAAACCACTACAGCCTTACTATGATAGTAATCGACCAAAACAGGGCGGCGGCCCAACGCAGCGGGCGTCCGATTTAAGGATGAGAACGGCAAGCAACACCGGGCGCTTCTCAAGGATGCGAGGCACAGCGAAGTGATATTGTCATCGGGTGCCATTGGCAGTCCTCAGCTGCTGCTTCTGAGCGGGATCGGGCACAAGAAACACCTCAAGAAGCTGGACGTTCGGCTCGTCCTGCATAACCCACACGTCGGAGAGGGCATGTCGGACAACCCCTTGAACTCCATATTCATGCCCACCAAGAAGCCCGTGCGGCAGTCCCTCATCCAGACTGTTGGGATCACCAAGAAAGGCGTGTTCATCGAGGCCAGCAGCGGCTTCGGCCAGTCATCCGACAGCATCCGATGCCACCACGGCATAATGTCAGCCGAGGTGCAGCATTGCCCGTTGCTGTCTTCGACCACCTCTTGCTTTCAATGATTTGTCTCCCAAATTGAGTTATTCATCGACTTTGTGCGGACTCGTGCAGATCGGGCAACTGTCCACCATACCCCCCAAGCAGCGAAGCCTTGAAGCCGCCAAGAGGTACGCCAGAGACAAGCAGAAGCTGCCACGAGAGGCATTCCAGGGGGGCTTCATCCTAGAAAAGATCGACGGGCCGCTCTCCAGAGGTCGTCTCAGCCTCAACGACACCGACGCCGACAACAACCCCTCCGTCACTTTCAACTATTTCAGCCACCCATACGACCTCGAGCGATGCGTGTACGGGATCAGAAGCATCGAGGAAATCGTGCGCACCAAGCGCTTCGCCCGCCTCACCGTCGACGACGCCTACACGATGCGAATGCTGCTGAACATGAGCGTGCAGGCGAACGTGAACTTGATACCCAAGCACACCAACGACACTGCATCCGTGGAGCAGTTCTGCAGGGACAGCGTGACCACCATATGGCACTACCACGGGGGTTGCCATGTCGGGAAGGTGGTGGACGGCGAGCGCCGAGTTCTCGGTGTGTCCAGGCTCAGAGTGGTCGATGGCTCCACTTTTGACCGATCCCCCGGGACCAATCCTCAGGCAACTGTAATGATGATGGGAAGGTAAGGTTTATCATACCGGAATTGCTGGTAGATGTTAGAGAATCCAGATGGACCGTTTATCGATTTCCCATCTCGTGAAACTGTTGTGTCATTCTAAATCGGCAGATACATGGGAGTGAAGATACTGAGGAAGAGACTGGGAAGAGCGGCAGGAGCGTAGCTGTCGGCGTGTCACCGATGAACGTCCATGTAGCGGTTCGTTACGAAAGAACAAAGTCTAATTCATTAATGCCGGGATTCGCCGGGAAGTTTTGAAAGAGGAAAGAAAGAATCAGAAAGAAATGGAATTTGTTGGTGGTATTCACATGTTTCTCTGCGTCTGCAAATTACAAGCGTTGTTGTTGGTTACATCGTACTCTTTAAAGTAATCCACTTTTCTGTGGATTTATGCCATGATTTCATGATCGACAACAATGATTCGTTTTTCTTCGTTATTAATGATAGATACCAGCGCACTAATAGTAAGTGGTTACACGATTCATTTCTTCAGGCTTTGTCAGAGATGGGTTGAGCCCGGATGAAAAGGCTGCTCTCGGCCGTCTTTTGGTATTTATGAGTCCGGCCGTATATAGATACTGTCGATAACCATGCATGTGTGCATACAGTAACTGGATCCAACTCATTCGGATATGATCAAAACCACCCAAGCAGAGTCTCGGAGATCATCAGAGAGACGAAAATATACTAGGAGTGCGATCCGAAGCTGGCTAAAACGATGGTGACGTTCCTAAGGTTCCACCTTCTCACACCAACTCCATCCCTCCTTCCGGTTCACCTTCAAACCCCATCTTCTCACATTCCTCGCCGCATTCCTCGGAGTACTTGCGTACGCTTACGATCTCCGGAGGAATGCGTTTCTTCATGCACTCGCAGAAGCAGTACTGGCCAGCCTCGCTCCCCTCCACAAACGACAGAAACAGTAATGTGGACAGGAAGACCGTCACAGTCATCTTCTGACGGTCCGTTCTTCTCTTCTTTTTCTCCGGGGGTGGTAGCCTAAGCACACCACCCACGGAGGAGCGAAGCTGGTCGAAACAGCAACATGTGTTTTGCCATAATAGAGAGGCAGAGCTGTCCCGCCAGTCGCAGCTGCAGGGCCGGAAGGAGCTTGCAACAATAAATGTGACGTCCCAACTATTTGAGGTCCACAACATGATCGACTTCTCATCCTTTCTCTCTTCCTCGTCGGTTTCTGAATTTAAAATTTTCACGAATTTTTTATGATTAAAGTCATAAGGAAGAGCAGCAATCCTTAAAGCGTAGGTGGAGGCCCAACAACAATTGCACATATACGCAACCAAATTGTGCTCCTAGGATTTCTAATTGGGTTACCGTTCGCCCGAACAACAACCCCAATTACACCAATGAAGTCAATGGGGGTTGAACGTTTGTTTGCAGTGAGCGTTGAATGTTGGCGACATTGATTAGATTTCGTTTGTCAGCGGCGCTGCATTCTTCTTCGTATTTGAAGGAAGAGATTTGGTCCTCGTTCCTCGTCTGCCGCTGCTGCTTCTTCTTTATCCATCTTCCTCTGCTGTCTCACGGACGAAGCAGCGGTGGAGCTTCCTCTCACCGCAGAACGTTGATCTGCGGCTGGTTGGGTTTTTATTCGTTTCCCATGCAGGATAATGTTCTCCAAATAACTACGTGATGGACTTGTTCTCGGTGCGGATCCGTCGACAAAATTCCAAAGGGACGACAGTCGTAGTCATTACATGCTTGCACGAGCTCTGCTTTTTGTGCATACAGATTTGCGTGTTCAGCGGCTGACCTTTTTAGGATTGGAAATGAGAAATTTGACCGTGTCTCCCACCTGCTCCCTCCCGTCTTCTCGATCGTCACTCTGATTCGGTCCATATCAACTTTATTACATTCATCCGAGTCGAGTAAGGAATGGATGTAAACGACATTGATTTGGTTCGTTTATACGAACGGGTGAAAAAGAAAGACGACTCGAATGAAGTGGATCGCTATAAAGGGATATCCACGATGTTTGCTCTTCCTAGGATCGTCCACGATAACATGTCCAAGAGTCATCAGAATACGTGTTATCATGAGAAGTCATGATTGTAACGTGTTTGACCTTTGACTTGGTCTGAACATGAGACCATTTCAACAATTTGAACAACTTTATTTGATGGATCCATACTACCTCGAGCCCGATTCGTGTCTTAGTTTGATCTCACTTTTGTTTCCTTTTTCTTCCCAAAAGTGAAAAGAGTATTCTTACGCCATGTCATCGAGTGTACACATTATATATTCTTTTCTTTCTGGAAACGCTCGTGGAGAGGATGAGTCAGAATACATGGCTGTACAGTTACGATACAAAGTTGAAGAACATTGTGGTGGCAGCCAATGTTGTCGACGTACATCGATCCGGAGCAGTTGGATGAATGGATAAATGGGATAGGGTTGGTATGAATGCCACGAGGAATCGTGTCTGCTTCGTACGCGGCGTTACTCTGCGTCGCAGCTGTTCGACGGTCAGACACCGGACGTGTAGGCGAACGTAGATGATGCCAAGTTGCAAGGCCCTCCTGACTTTGACCCCTCATCTCCCTCGTGGGCAAGCCACGAGCAGGAAGCTTTGAATACTTCAAAGAAACCCATCTTTACCTCTGAGCTAGAAAACTTGCATGTGGTGTAGGGGTCAATCAGGGTCGGAGACTTTGCTCCATTAATTAAGGAAAGCACATACAACTGTAAATTAAAATGCCAATGTTGCGCGAGACAAAGATAAAAATAATTTTTTATTTTAATAGTAATAGAAAACGATATATAAATATAAATATATATATATATATAATAAAAAAAATTTCATAAAATATCTCGTATGAAAAATTAATTTTATCTCAATCTCCGTCAAACCTCTTGTCACCCTACTTTTTCTTTTCTTTGCTAAGGACAACGATAGGGTGAAGAGCTACATGAGAATACAAATACTTAAATGCTTACATCATCACTCACACGCACAGGTTGGGTCACATGCTTAGTTGCACCTCTATCCCATCGGTCCCCCTTTCAATCTCCGTCAAACCTCTTGTTACCCTACCTTTTCTTTTGGACGACGATAGGGTGAAGAGCTATGAGAGAATACAAATTCTTAAATGCCTACACCACCATGCACATGCACAGGTTGGCTCGCATGCTTAGTTGCACTTCTATCCCATCGGTCCCCCTCGAATAATTATTTATCACGACATAAGCATGATTTTGCATAAACATAACCAACAATTAGTGGTAAAGGTCTCGCTCTCGTTATTATTGCCTACAACACAAATGTTTGTTAGTCTCCCATCATCTATTTGCTAGTCTTATCTTTGCCTTTACGCGTAACTTTTTTCTTTGTTATGACCTTTGACAACAATGATAGTATTTGATAACGACGATAATCGATAATCGATAAAAGTATTATTATTATTAAAAAAATATTTTGTGATAATTTTTAAAAATTATAACGTTATATATATATTTTTTATTTTATTTTTAATTTACCTTATATATATATTTTTTTAAAATTAGAATTTAAGAATAATATAAAGTTGACTTAGAAATACAAGAATTTGAATAGATGATTAAAAACGGTTGACGAAAATCTCTACTTGCCGAAAAGAACTGCTTTGTACGGGCCGGTCCTCGTCGCATCCATCGAGGGACAAACTCCTCGTGAACCTACGTGTACGTACGGTGGCAAAGACCACCGCCATTAATCAATCCTTGTGACTTTTTTAAATCATGCGTTACAGAGTTGAGTTCTTCCTCGATTCTTACACCATAATTTTAATTTAGTCGATGATATATGAGTAGTTGCACTGAATCAAGAGGAGCCATTAATGCTGGAAGCCATGGCCTATGTGATGCCGTAGAGTTACGTGCCACGCACGGTGATGTGGCCCGGGTCTACAATATTTTCGCTGCCCCTTGACTTGTCAACATCCTTCCTCTGGAGTCCATGGCGGAGGCAAACGTTTGAACATTTCTCAAGTGTCTCTGTTCCACGAAACAAATCCGCGCTTGTCAGCCGTCTTTTTCCTTCCTTCTCAAAGTTCAGTCCCCACCCGTTTTGACTTCCACGACACCGCGGTCAGGATGTTCGACGGCTACAAAAGACTGCTACCGCAATTGCAGTTCAACCATCTTAGTTTGGTTGGATCGTGTGCCTTTTATAAATTAAGAGGAGGAAGAGATCAGAGATCGTGCAACACCCTTCTCTCGCTCTTGTCTCCTCGACGATCGGCTGCAACTCTCTCTTCTTCATCTTCTGATCTCCAGCTTACAGCGACCCGAGGTCGTTCTTCTGCCTGTTTTGCATCTCTTGCTAGTTTTGCTTTTGTGTTCCGTTTCTTTACTTCTCTGTTTTCTGTTTCTGGGTGGGGATTGTGGGTTTACACTTTCGCATGCTCCATCAGTTGTACAATCGATGAGAGCCCCCGCCGTATAGCTTGCCGTTTCGAAAGTCTGGAAATGATTTCTGTAAGCCACAAACGAACCTTAGAATACTTTTTATCACCCTTTCGATTCAGCTAGCATGGATAGAGAGTGATTCCTGAAGCAACATGCAACTCGAAAGAGTTCCGGCCCGGGGATCACTCTTCGTCCGTTCACATGAAATCTCGCGACCGAGACTTGAAACTTGTCAGATGGGCAATATTTCCAATGTTTAGCAAATCCCTTTTATGTTTCTTCTACCCCGTTAAGGTCATGTTGAATAATCTCTGGTTCAACTATTTGTATTCGGGTTAATCAACCGATAGACTTGCGACACTCGATCACCAAATCGCTTTTCAGCGTACATATCAGCTGCCTTGGTCAGAGGGTCGGTAGCTGTAGGAGACTCTGATCTCACGTCCGACTGACCAATCTGCTCCCAGATAGTTCCTACTCTTCCTTCTCTTGGGATGTAGTCAGGTTCGCAGGAGGCGACTTGGCCCACGCACGGTGGCTTACTTCCACGAGGTCTTTCGTGTTCGATCATCGTGGCATATAGAGCTGAAAAGTAGCCCCGCATTTACGTTCTCCTTTGGCAGAAGTTCCTTTTATCGTCTGATAAGAGCAGTATTATTATATATTTACGTGGAATTACTATGTTCTGCAACTCATAGTTGTGATTCGTGGTATGTTTTTGACAGTCGAGATTCCATGGGTTTATCCCTCTCCTTGCTCTCGTGGGCTTGGATCCGATGCCTGTGGACAAGAACACTTGGTTCCACGGAAACAAAAGATGTTCTAGCAAGATCCATCAGCTTCGGTGCAAACGACATCAAGATGGCCTTGAGGTCACTCAGTTTCAAACCGAGTGATGCATCCAACGAGGCGGTTTCTAGTGTATCCGATAGCACCGTCACGGACGAGTCTTTAAGCTTCGAAAGCTGGGAGCCGGAAGTGACCAAGCTGGAATCCACATTTGCATTCGAGAATGGAGTCACAGATGAGACGAAAGCGGAACTAGCTTTCCGTTGTAAGAGCTCGATGAACCTCGCGCTCCCTGATCCGAAGCTCCCACACCGCCTTCCCCAGTTTTCTTCACCTAGACCTTCGACCGAACTTGATGCAGCAGCCACCAAGCTGCAGAACGTCTACAAGAGTTACCGAACCAGAAGAAATCTAGCAGACTGCGCCGTCGTGGTCGAGGAGCTCTGGTTCGTCGTCTCCGACTCTGCTGCACAAACTTAAATCCATGTAACGACGATCTTAGTCTGATATCCGTCCTTTGATTTAGGTGGAAGGCATTAGATTTTGCTTCTCTGGAGCATAGCTCTATGTCATTCTTCAAAGTTGAAAAACCAGAGACGGCGGTTTCGAGATGGGCAAGGGCTCGGACCAGAGCAGCCAAGGTAACGAATGTCATTTATCTTGCTCATCTGTTTTGGGCTCTGCAGTCTGCCTAGTTTTTGTTCCACCAATCTGATCTATATGCGTTCGTCGTCATTCTCAGGTTGGCAAGGGTTTGTCCAAAGACGAAAAGGCCCAGAAGCTAGCACTACAACACTGGCTGGAAGCGGTAAGATTACTTCCTTCTCCGTATCATTGTTTGTTTAGGAAGGGGCTTGCGCAGCCCGGAGTAGAAGATAGGAAATCAAGTAATTTGTCTTGCGCTGTGAATCTTTCGAACGCTAAACATATCGACCGTGCAGATCGACCCCCGTCATCGGTACGGCCACAATTTGCATTGCTATTATGATGTGTGGTTCGAGAGCGAGAGCACCCAACCATTCTTTTACTGGTACATATGCCCAGCATACATGGTTTTTCATGCGGAAGAAGATGGAACTCTCGGTGCTGACCTCTCTCTCATTGTTTTTGGCACACATGAAGGTTGGATGTCGGCGACGGACGGGAAATAAATCTCGAAAAGTACCCAAGAAGCCATCTTCAGAACCAGCGAATCCAATATCTTGGACCGGTATGAATAAGTTTATCACGTCACCTATGATATGAGCTAAATATATCACCAATCAGAAACTAAGTCTTTGTCGTGTGCAGAAAGAGAGGGAAGCATATGAAGTCATGGTGAAGGATGGAAAGCTTGTCTACAAAGCGAGCGGAATGCCTGTTTGTACAACGGAAGGTTCCAAGTGGATATTTGTCCTCAGCACATCAAGAGTATTGTACGTGGGACAGGTAACGGTGAACAGCCATCTTATATCAGAACTCAAGCAAAGAAAACATATCTGCTTCGCCCCAAGTTTTGGTGTTCGACTAGGCTGGTCTATTTGAGGATTCGACTTGTCTGATACCCAACATATCTTCTTCTTCCATGAGCAGAAAAAGAAAGGCTCGTTCCAGCATTCGAGTTTTCTAGCTGGGGGAGCGACAACAGCCGCTGGAAGATTGGTTGCTGCGCAAGGGGTACTCCAGGTACTTGGTTTTACACCGAACCGGATGCGAATTCCTGGAAAACGAAGTTGCAAACGATCACAAGAATCTGTATGTTTAGTTGATGGAGTTAGGCATTCTGATGAAACCTTGTTTTTTTGTTTTCCCTTTGCTGCTATTCTTCAGGCGATATGGCCATACAGTGGTCATTACCTCCCAACCGAGGATAATTTCAAGGAATTTATCACCTTCCTTGAGAACAACGATGTAGACCTCAGCAACGTCAAGGTAAATATTAATCTTGCTAACACTCCTAGCAGATATTACAATAATATTTCATCACGTCCGTTCGATTTTAGCCACCGGAAACCTGAATTTTATAAGCAGTAGCTGTTTGTTATACGAGTGGTAAGGAGAAATATCAACCGCACTTGCAAGATGAATTTGGTTCCTGTTGAGATCGATCGACATTTTGGCAGTTCTTGACTAGGTAAAATCTTGCTAACGGGACAAATATGACTCTTTGATCGCAGAGGTGTTCGGTCGACGACGATGACTACCCCTCCTTGGAGAAACGTAACGATGAGATAGATGCTGACGCTAACAAGGCTGATGCATTGGTAGTTTCCACTACAGGCGAGGTCACGGAAGCTACGGAACCTTCGGAGGACCCCAGGCCAGACAAAGCCGTGGAAAACAGAGTGGACGAGGTGGTGGCGTCGGAGTTTGACAAACGCATATCATGTAGATGGACTACTGCTGCCGGGGCTCGCATCGGGTGCGTTCGGGATTACCCACCTGATCTCCGATCCAAGGCACTCGAGCAAACGAACCTCTCACCGAGAGTTACTCCGTCACCCAGCGGAAGCAGAGTCCCTATCCCGTCTCCACGACCAAGCCCCAGGGTCAGGCTGTCCCCTAGGCTTCAGTACATGGGCATCCCGACCCCCACCGTCGCCCTCACACTACCTAAGCACGTAAGGAGATGATGTGATGACGGCTCTACCAACCATGAAATAGAAACCGGCCGTGATCTCCCGGTTGAAACTGACTTGTGGCACGCGAAGCTCCGCTGCGCTCCGACAGGGCTATTCGAGGTGCTCTAGAGGTTTTACAGAAGCCAGACACAATTCTTTTTTCTTTTCCCCTAGATTTTGTCATTTGACTTTGGCCAAGGATTTTGATCGATCGACGAACCAACTTTTCACGGTGATTTCATTTTCTTTTTTTCTTCCAATTTATTCGTTGGAGATATGTTCGATTGCGCACAACATTTACTTCTTTTTCTTCGAATGGGATACTGTGCGTAGTCAGTCGGATTATTTATTTATTTTCCCCAAAAGGAATGTAATTTACACAATTTTATTTTATCGAACGATGGGGGGCTCCTTTTTTATTTTTAGAGTTAACTGAATGAATCGATTTATGTGGCCTGCAAATTGATAATAACATCCCATAACTTAACATGAAATTAATATTTTGTATCACAAAAAGAATAATACATATCATTATTCTTATAGGACTAAAGATTAAGGTTCATATTGAAAGAAAAGTAGGTCGACGTGCATGCATGTTGCAGCCGGAATCTGACCTTGCTTCCAACATACATGTACGAGGAAGAAGTAGGGATTTACTAAAGCCATGATTGCCGGATGCGATGCAAGCTGCCGGCATATCAGATTTACATATCGCAGCTAGAAATCGACCGATCCCTACCCAAGACGATTGATTGTCGCACGAGATCGACTCGGGAAGCTTCAGCTGAACTGAACGATCTCCTTGATTTGCCTCCCGAAGGCCGCAAGGTTCAGCGTGACCGGAATATTATCCAAGTAGACGTCGAAGAAGTGCTGCCAGAGGTCAGTGTCCTCCTCGTAGTAGTACTCGGTCTCCATGATGGTGACCTTGATAGCAGGATGCACGTCCACGGCGGACGCCTTCTCGTCGGCAGTGGCCTCAACAGCAGCAGGGAGCACGTCCACGACGACCACCTTCTCGTCGGCCGTCATGGCGAAGAGGATACCCTCGAATTCGGTGCACCCGTACCGATCGTTGGCGTCCGTATACCTCGCCATCGCCGAATAGGCCTTTGCCAAAAGCCACTAGCCTCACACCAGTCGTTGGCTCTGAAGAGGATAGGACGAACCCTGCTCCATACCACAGAGAGAGAGAGAGAGAGAGAGAGAGAGAGTCACAACATTACAATGATGATTGGTCGTGTATTTATAGAGGCAGCAGGGCGCTGATCCGAGTCAGAGCGGGATTAGGAAAGGTGGCGGGGGGGGTTGCGTCTTCGTCAGCAGCGCTTGATGTTTCCTAATTTCGGTCTCGGAGTAATTCTATTCCGCTTAGGATTCGGAGGAGATGTTAAGATGATTGAATTGGAGGAATCCTCCTCTGCTCAGGACTGGAGGAGGATCTCTCGACTCCGCAGTGGCCAATCATCGTTGCCAACTGAGTCAGCGAACACGGAGTGTCGTCCGTCGTCGTTGCCTTTCCGTGATTGGAGCTGCTCACGGAGCCCACGTGGGACCGTATGGCTGGGTCCAGTCATCCAATACGTAGTCAATACAGGTGTTAACAGTCAGCCGATTAAGTCGTTCGACCCGGTCGTAACGACGATAAACCAAACCGAGTGAACTCCCTCCGCTCCTCCGCTCGCAACAGTGTCTTTCGAATTGCGGCAACTCATCCAACCGCTGCAAACACGTCGCTCGACACTACCGTCTGTCCCTCCAAAACTGCTCCTTTCCGTCCCCAGAGTTGCGGTCGGTAATAGAAACAGAGGCTTTCCTCTGTTCGCACCTGCAATTCGATCGATGGGTGGTGGTTCCGGGAAGTGGAGGATAAACTCCCTCATTGGCCTCGGAAAGCAGGACAAGTTGGACCAGGTAAGCGATCCCGCCCGTTCCTTTCTCAAAGAAGCGATCTTGATTTGTTGTCAGTGAGTTGTTGTGACTCTGCTGTTGGGGTCCTCCGAGGAGAAGGCGGAAGAAGGCTGCAGTGAGAGCGGAAGCCGGAGGTGGAAGTTCTGGAAGAAGTCCTCCCGGCCGGGAGCCAGCGAGAGTCACCAGTCGGCTTCGGAGGTGGTGGAGGAGGAGGTGGCGGCTCTATATGCTTCTACGAGCGTTTGCTCTCCGCATAATGATTTCAAGGTCGTGAGGCAGGCGTTTGCGGCTATCAGAATACAGGCAGCTTTCCGCGGATGCTTGGTATTTGATCTCTCTCTCTCTCGTTACTCTTCTATTTCTCTATCTTTATGCTGCCTTACGTACAGACACTTAACGATGATATCAATTTTGTTACGGGCAGTCTACTACTCCCTCATGGAATACAGTTTCTTGATGGAGATTCGTCTTTGGTGTCTTTCTACGTCCAGTCTACTTCCCTTTTGTATAAGCCAAAATCTTCCTTATCTTGACTAGTTAGTTTGCTTTTAGCCTTTCGCATACTTCTTCTTCTTCTTCTCTCTCTCTCTGTGATGTTGAACGGCTTCGTGTCGAGATTTTTGTGATCTCTGCGTGGAGCCTTTGGTGTGTTTGTGCGAATACGCGACTCTGATTTTCCAATATGAGATGTTGGATATTGGTAGGCCAGAAGAGCCTTGAGCGCTTTGAAAGGGATCGTCAGGCTTCAAGCTCTGGTGCGAGGCCGGCGGGTGAGGAAGCAGGCAGCAGCGGCGGCGACGCTAGAGTGCATGCAGGCACGGGCCCAGGCTGCGCAGCGTAGGATCGACAATTGCCGGAGCAAAGTGGATGTCTTAAAGGAGGCGGAGGTACGTACGTATAAGCTAACCTCTCGTATTGCTTCACCACCACTCTTCCAAGTCATATCGCCGTCGTTCCCCAACGAGCGCGGTTTGCTGTCTTAGTATGTATAGACTAATTAGGGCCAACTCCATCAGCATTGCTTCTCAACTCCTCTTTCGTTTTTGGGCTGGAAGGATGGTTGGTGTGACAGTCCGGGAACACTGGAAGAGATCAAAGCGAAACTACAGATGCGGAGAGATGGAGCCATGAAGAGAGAGCGGGCCATCGCTTATTCACTGTGCAAAAAGGTACAACAAGTCCACAACGCACGCCTTCTCTGTTATCCATATTCCTTGTTAACCCTCTAATTGAATCTTCGGACACCTCCTTTCAGCAGTGGAAGCCAAATGATCTGAACAGGTGTTCTAAACCACCTGTGCTTTGCTTCAATGATCACGACACTTTTCATTGGAGGAGGTCACGGCATTGGATGGCAACAGCAGCGAAACCTTGGGAAAACAGGTTTATGGAAAAGATTCAGATCGAACCATTTGAGATTGAGAATTATGGAGGATCTGATTGTACAAACCATGTGGATCCACGCGTAGTAAAAGCTAAAAGGAACAACGTTGCCACAAGACCATCCGCAAACCATGCGTCTGTGCTCAGGGAGAAAGGCCGCAGAGTTCAGATTGATTCCTCCTTGGAATTCCAATGCGATGAGAGCTCTCCGTCCTCTTCTTCTTCGGTTTGTACGCCGACTCCAGCATCTACTTTTCTGCTATTAACGCCACAGAGAACTGAGCAGAGCAATATTAAGGCCAAGCAGAAAGCCTGCAATAACGGAAGAACAACAATTGAGAGGCGGATATCATCAGGCCATGTTCAGTATTTTGGTAGCAGCGACTCCAACACAAATGCTGCCACAGATTCTTCAACTTCGAGGTCATGGAGGAGTAATAGCTGGAAGAGAAGCATGGACGAGGAGAACTAACTATAGCAATGAGAAATAACCTTTGACTCACTCTGCTCCCGTGAATCGTTAATCCAAGAATTGTAGCAAGTCTCCGAGTTTTCAGAACCAACATCTTGTTGTCATTTGTTATATAACGTGTGAGTAATTTTTCACTATCTACTGTTACAAAAAATATATATTTCTCATTCTAAAAATGTTTAGTGTTTCTTGCGAATACACATATATTAAAAATGTAAATAGATATATCCTCTCTCTAACTCTTTAAAAAATATATTAACGATCAATCGTCATGCGACATCAATCGCCACATGCAGATTGATATGGAAAGTAAAGGTTACAGTTACTCACTACCTGTCTACCCTCGTGGACAACAATCCAAGGGAGGCGGTTCGAGCCTGTCTCTCCCATGTCGTCCATGTGGATAAAACATCTAAATAGGATATTGAGACAGTTATAGGCTATCATATTTATAAACCATGTATAAAAACTAACCATCGACGCTATGCTGAGGGACTTTCTCTTCAAGAAAAACTCATAGTTTAAAAAGGACCTCGAAGTAACTTTAACGTCGAAAATATCAGATCGAGAAACTTCTCCCGACATTGGTGTTAATGTAGGCGATGCCTCGAAGGCTCGGCCCCCCCACCTTAGAACAACCTCGGAGCCACTTAGAATACTCTTGGGCCTTCGGGTATGAACAACAATGAGTTGATTCGGACGTCGAAGATAATTTTCCTAAACATTTTGGTGCTAGAATGAGGGCTTAATGTCATAGGGACATCCATCTGTCAATCCTCTCAAGGAACGTTCCAATGAGGAGGCATTGTCTCTAACCCATAACACTTTTATTCAGGAGGGACAACTACCCTCCTTCCCATATGTGGATGCCTCCATTTCAGCACAGACGCTCACGAGGTACTGGCATTTATTTAATGACCCAGGCCTCACACCCCTGGGGACGAATTCAAGCCATTTGCTCATCCTCACTAAGGTGTTTTTGAACCTCACCCATCATATACAAAGGCTCACGAGTATGATGTAGGCTATCACCTTGCTCTTGCCTCAACTAGCCCAATAAGTGATGCCACTATTTCAACCACGATCGATACCTCAACCATCACTGGCATCGGCACCTTTTGATGTTTCCTTGACTAACGTGATGCCAACATCTCATAATTGCCCAAGATTTGTAGAACTGCCAATCGAAGGAGCACCCTGCTCCTAAGCCATGGAGTTCGGTGCACCACCACACTATCGCTCTGCTCTTCTCGAATTTGAACCCGATCGGTAGATTTAATGGATGACTCCCTCAGGGTCCAACTACATCAAATGAGCCAACACTTAGACGAGATGCAATGGGAGTTCCAATAGTCTTGGGGGGGGGGAGAATCCGATCAATCCTTCCTCAAGGCAATATCCAATCACCCAGAACATCCAAGAGGAACCAATCTCGACCAAATTTTGCCTTCTATCGCTATAAGCCTTTGATGACAATATCGATTGGTTAAACACATTATTACCTTCAATGCCCAAATGTCTCTTTATGACACCTATAATACTCTAATGTGTCACACGTTTTCGACAATGTTGAGAGGCCCGGTACAAGAGTGGTGTTAGTCATATGTGTCAGACAAGCCAATCACGTGAGTGATGATACGTGTGACATGATATGCACTCTTTTTACTTAATATTATTATGATATTTTCTCACTTTATATTACTTATTGCATAAATATATTGTGATGTCCATGGATCTGTGCAATGAGAATCAGATCGTAATGAGATCACGATAATGAGACCGATTCACCTTTAAACACAGACTCTAAATAATCATGGTCATAAGTTACTCGAGAGAGACATTGAGATAACTGAACAAACTGGTGTGTTATATACCTGTCCATATAATGGAGGCGGCTGGTCTCATAGCTGCTCGTGTGGGGACACTAGGGCTACAGTGTATGTGCTCATTGGAGAATGAGTTCATTGATTGATCCGCTCACGAAATGTTAGATGGTTGATAATATCTCATTGTTAGATAGCAATTCCGTCGTCCTAGTGGTGTATCTGGTCCTTAGACTTGAAATACCAAGGATGTCCTATAAGAGTACTCCACTCTTTGATACCAGACTTATATGTTTAGAAGTTCCAGATCAAGTACAGTCGGTTATCGAGAGCGGCAACCAATCTTACGAGGGTTATTGAGTGTTGATAAAGGATCATCTACTCTCGATATCATGAGAGGAATATCTCATATGTTTTTACTCAAACAAATCCTTAGCCAAGGTTATTCAGATTGAGAAAGAAAAAGTTATTTGGGAGAATCTGATTAAAGCGAGGCTCGAGAAGAAACTGTGTGAGCCTGAAACACCATTCTCTGGTCCCTAGGATATTAGATGAATGAAGGACTATAAGTATATGATAATTGAGGATAGATAAGTCCAAATGATTGGATTCACTTGTATCATCTAGGGACTAGGCATAATGACCTAGTACGTTCACAATCGATGAGTCGAGTGAATTATTATATAGATAATAATTCATTGACCCAAAAGGAGTTTTGACATGTATGACTTATGGTCAGCTCGTTATTGGGCCTAGAGGGTCACACACATATGATAGGTGTTACGATGAGTAGAGGTTCAGATATGAGATATCCATTGAAGCCCTTATTTTATTGGATATCTAATAAGCCCTTGAATTATTGGATCTTATGAATAAGATCCAATAAGAGCCAATGAGAGATTATTGGATAGAGATCCACTAATCTAAGAGGCTTAGGTAGTTGGATGAAGATCCAATACCCAATAGGACAAGATCCATTATGGTTAAGTTGATAAGGGACCTCTATAAATAGGAGAGAACCAATGGGTCATAGGCTAGACTTTTTGGTTGCCACCTCCTATTCTCCTCTCCCCTTCTCCTCCTCGGATAGCAAGTGTAGAGATTTGGACAGTGATTCGAGGAGCGTCTTCGCAGCCTCTATTGTGTGGATTATCGCTGGAGAGGAGGATGCTTGATCTCCTTCATCCTCTCTTATAGATCTGTAGGAATTCATGATATATGATCTTCCTAGGTAACACAACTATCTCACACGTACTTTTCAATTTCACGGATTTTTGTGCACCAATTTTCACACGACGATAAACACCTATTGGGAAATTTGATGATTTTATTTTATGTTCTTCTGCTACACATGTGATGTCGCCCCTAGATTTCCCTACAAAGAGGTATCGAAATACTTCAAATCTATCACAGTAGAGAAAGAACTAGAAAATCTACTACGATGAATAATCTAAAATCTGTCATGATAGAAAGAGGTATCAAAATTCATCACAATGGAGGAAGGATTTGGAAATCTGACATGGTAGAGGGAGGTCTCGAAGGCCGGCACGACAAAGGTGTAGGACCAAATGTGCATGAGGTATGTGAGTTAGGAAACCCAAATTGCGCTAGGATAAACTCGCTACGACGGAGGCACAAGGCTAAATGTGCCCAAGGCATGTGAATCGGGAAACTTGACCAATGCCAGGATAAACTAGCTATGGTGAAGGCATAAGGTAAATATGCCCAAGGTGTGTGAGTCGAGAAACTCGACTAACGTCAAGATAAATTTGCTACAATGGAGTACAACTAAATGTGCTCGAGACATGTGAGTTAGAAAACCCGACCTATGCCAAGTTAAATCTATTACGGTGGAGTAGGGCTAAATGTACTCAAGGCGTATCAATTAGGAAACTCGATTCGCATCAAAATAAATATGTTATGACAGAGCAGGGCCAAATGTGCCCGAGGCATGTGAGTTGGGAAACCTAACTAAGCCAAGATAAATCTACTACAATGATATAGTAGGGTCGAATGTACCCAAAGCGTGTGAGTTAGGAAACCCAACTCGAGCCAAGATAGATCTGCTATGGGGGCGGAGTAGAGTCGAATGTGCTCAAGGTGTGTGAGTTGGGAAACTTGACCCGCACCAAGATAAATCCATTACAATAGGGCAAGGCCGAATATGCTCGAGGCATATGAGTTGTGAAACCTAACCCGCACAAAAAAAAACTCGCTATGGCGAAGGCGTAGGACCGAATATGCCCGAGGCGTGTGAGTTAGGAAACCCAACTTGTACCAAGATAAATCTGCTATAACAAATATGGCAAAATGTGCTTGAGGCGTGTGAATCGGGAAACCCGACTCGTGCTAGGATAAACCTACTACGATAGAGGTGTAAGGATAAATATGCCCGAAGTGTGTGAGTCGGGAAACTCGACCTGTGTTAAGATAAAACCACTATGGTGGAGGACCCAAAATTCGCCACGATGTAGGGAGGTCTCAAACTCACCATAGTGAGGCGCATGGCCAAATATGCCTAAGGTGCGTAAGTCGGGAAAGATAAATTTACTACGGTGGAGCAGGGTCAAATGTGCTTGAGGCGTGAGTTAAAAAACTTGATCTGTGTTAAGATAAATTTGTTACAACAGAGCAGGGCCTAATGTGCCCAATGTATGTGAGTCAAGAAACCCGACTCCTGGCAAGGTAAACCTACTATGGTAGAAGTATATGATGAAATGTGCCCAAGGCACGCAAGTCAAGAAAAACCGACTCATGCATATGGGTGTCTTCTTCACGCTATAGAGGAATAGGTTAGTGACATGTCTATCAACTGAATTGAACGTCAGGCTCCAAACCTCTCTAACATGAGCGCCGAAGCATGCCTCAGGGGGGAGAGGGGCAAATGATAGGGAACATGTTGGTAGCCAATCACTATCTGATACTTAACCCCATGTGGAGATTGAGGTAGAAAGATAAGGTCATAATCACCCTCCACCTATCCACTCCCGTGGGCAATAGTCCAAGAAAGGTGGTTCGGGCTTATCTCCCTCATTTTGCTCACGTGGACAAAATATCAAAGGAGAACATTGGGACAGTTGCATACTGTCCCCTCCGTAGACTAGGTATAAAAGCTAACCCTCGACGCTATGTCGAGAAACTCTTTTTTTAAGAAAAACCCATACATTAAAAACGGTCTCGAACTAACTTGAATATCAATTTATGTATAAAAGCTAACCCTCGATGCTATGTCGAAAAACTCTCTTTATAAGAAAAACCCATACCTTAAAAATGGTCTCGAACTAACTTAGAATATCAATGGGATCGAATCGAGAAACTTCTCCTGACCTCAGTTGCAGGTAATGCCTCAAAAGCTCAACCCCCCACCTCAAAGCCACTCCAGAATAACCTCGAATGTTTTCGGGTTTGGACAACATCATGTTGACTCGAACGTCGACGATAATTTTTTCTAATAAATAATAAATTATTTAAATGGAATACCAATCCACGGTCCAAGTATGTTTTACACGTGTATGCAGCAGCAGCAGCGGCAATAGGCCACCTAAGATTAAATAAACATCAGCAGTGCAAACTGAAACATAATTTCAAAGACAAGGTTTTCATGCAGGAAAGTCAGCAATAAGATATTTTGAAACATAATAAATACCAGGAATTATAATGAAATAACAAGGGCATATAATCCCGGACAAATGTACAAACAGCGCTTACAATGGTTCGACCAACCTTGTTATTGTTTTTCCTCACCGGGGACACTTGAGGTAGTCACTAGGACTACCTCCTCATTCATGAGTCGAGGGATAAAAACATGCCTTCGGTTTATGGATTTCCATGGAGTAATACAAAAGAACTGGCAGCAGGACTTGCGATCTACTACAGCTGCTTCCTCCTCTCCCCACCGTCAAAATGAAGGGCCTCCATTCCCTCGAGCGCGGACTCATAATCCCTAGGCATAGATGGATTCCTTCCAGAAGTATGCTTGTGCTCGGCAGAACGAATAGGGAATCTTCTCTGGGCACTAGAAACCCTGCAGAAAGTCCCTGGGCTGCCCTCTGCAGTACGAGTGCAAGTTTGGTCTGCTTCAGTCCCCACCATGTCTCTGCTACTGGAAACAGCAGCTCGCCTTGAGGATCCACTTGACCGTTCCAAATAAGCTGAACTGCAAAAAAACTAATACGTGCACATATTCGAGTCAGTATTTACACAAAACATAACCCTATACATATATTTTAGACATCATGATCCTGGAGTTTCGTGCATCTGACTAAGAATTTAAATTTGGAACCTCAATCATAAGCTACACGCAAACACAAATCACTTTACATCCCAAAATATAAACTAAGTCATTGACTAAAGATGAAAAACAAAATTGTAAATGATCAATGAAGCTACACGCAAATTATACACTTGTACCTCCCTTTATGAAGCAGAAAAAAAAAAGAAAAAGAAAAAAGATCAGCTTGAGATTGGTGTACCCTCACGGACTTGGAGGTAGAGAGGGCCATTGTAGCACACATAAAAAACCCACATCACCACCTTAGGGCCAACAGGACCCCTGTCACTCAGGCGGACCAAATGCAGACCACGCAGTCATATGTATCTTTCATGCATGTTTTCTTTGTTCCTCTTTCATTATTGCAATATTTGCTATTGTGTCTTGATAACTGATCCATGACAAATTTCTTTAGGATACCAGACATTATTCAATATGTACTACTTCTTCTAACTTAAATAGGTTCCTAAAAGAATATAAATGCCATGCGCTATGTAGATAAATGCTTAATAATAAGCCGGTTAGGTGTCACTTCTCGTAACAAACTTGATCATAGGTTTTAATTGAATAATTTATATCAATAATTGAACTCTTTGACCAAATGATAATTGTAATTACATCCCTACAATTACTTCTGATCCTTATAAACCAAATTATAGGTGACCACATCTACAGTTTAAGCACCAATGCGGAAGTGAAACTCTTAACAGACTTAGCAGAGCACAGAAGCATTTTTTTTAGAGATCTAGATATCCTGAGATTTCTACCACACTCTTGATAAAAGTTCTCATAGGCTTAGCTCCAAACATAGTTCAAATCATTTACAGTTTTTTCAGTGAGATAATTTACATTATCCATATGATCCACAAAAAATGAGAAATGGTAAAAGAATCCAATAGTCAAGGGTACCGGCCCAACCCCAAGCCTCAATTCACCCATTTTATTGGGTTTGCATTTTGCAGGCATACATTTACAGGTCATTTGCTAGATAGGTGAGAAAGCAGAATATAAAGGATCATAAGACAACTAGAATTTGATCAAATCTGTCTAGTTAAATAAAAGTTGTAATTTTCTTATTAATGTTGTCCTTAAATGTTTCGTTTGAGGGGAATATTAGAGTAATAAACTCACAATAGAATCTTTACTGACAGACAGATCATTCCGCACATGGGCCTTCTGCTTTGATAAGCTACCTACGGTTACAGCTGGAGGGGTAACACGTCCACGACATGAAGGGTCCGTTGCCAACCAACCACTTGTCGTTCCTTCCTCACCACCTAAACACAATCTTAAAAAGTTTATCCTCCAAATTATAAAAATGAAACAAGTAAATTCTTTAAAATATGCAGTGTGATTAGTAGATTAGAAACTAATATACTATCTACAGTTCCGAAAATATGAAGATGAAAACCACAACCAATTTGGACCTTAAGATTTGATCGATCAATCAGCACAAGCCAATGAAGCAGCCAAGTGTGAAAAAGAAAATTAAATAAACTAAGGATAGCTTTTCAGATGAAGAAACAGACTCAATTCAGGAATAAAAACAACACAGTTTATAAGATAGTGCAATAATGAAAGCGAACAGATCACCTGATTGCCTGTTATTAGCATCAGCAGGAACCAAACCAGAGCTAGGTCCTGCACTTGGACCCTAAACAAGTAGAAAAGATTATCCATATCTCAGGAAGTGCAAAAAATTAGACTAATAAACAATATCAGCAATTGACTAACAATAGCACGTGGAGGAGCACCAGCTATCATTGACTGCTGATACTTTAAAATGGTCCAGTCAAATACATAATCAAACTGGTAACCTGCAGAGGACACACAAATGATTGTACATGAATATGAAAATTCTGCAGAAGCTGCATCTTAATTAGTCATGTGATTATATCCTTAATAAACATAAATTCTTGTAATTTAACATACATGAGAAGGAAAATCAACCTTCATGGATGAAAAGGTCACAGAACAATCTCTTAAGATATGCATAATCAGGTTCGTCCTCAAATCGTAGTGAACGGCAATAATGGAAGTATGATGCAAACTCTGAAGGATATCCCCTACATAAAGCCTAAGGGTACAAGAGACTTTTTAATTATCAGAACCATGCGAAAAAAGCATAAAATCCCAAAGTTGTGATGTAGATAAGAGCTCACCTCAATTGATGTGGCAACTTTCTTTTCACTAATTTTTTCATACTTCTGTTTCTTGGTTCCTGCTTTCAGACCCTGCCATGGAAGGCTGAAAAAAGAAAAAAAAGAGAACCAATTGTTAAATGCATTAGGAATTTGAGATAGATGAGGGTGAAGACGTTCTACCAGATTAACAAACCTTCCTCTTAAGAAGTACATAAGAACATATCCAATAGATTCCAAGTCATCCCTCCTGCTTTGTTCTTGGCAGAATAAAAACAACAGTCAGGATCGAGATGAATAAAATGCAACAAACAAATAATTATACAAAAAATTACAGAACATACAAGTAGAACAGTCCACTAATGGAAGTTAACAGAATATAGAAAAAAAGTTAATATATGGGAAGTTATTATCATACCTATGCCAAGATGTGTATTCACACTTGCATATCTTGCTGTCCCAGTCAAGTTCTTGTTCTCTCTGCAATGGATTATAACATTAAAATGAAAAAGAAGGTTACTTCTGACTAATCTAGAACCGATGTGATGCAAACTCCGATCATTAAACAATAAAATCAGATCACAAGTGCCTAAACGTGAAAGTGTGATTAAAGAATGTAGTAGAAAAGAAGACACCCAACAAAGGAGTGTAACCTCAATAGCGAGGAAGTCATACTACAACAGAATTGTCGATCCGTACCAACTAAAAATGAAGCTAATTAGAGGAAACATCAATCTGGTCAGATATATAGTAGCTGGTCCTTAATACTTTCCATCAAAATATTCCAAAAAAATTCAAATGAAATATCAACATCGACAAGCCCACACAGCTAGTTTAGAAAAAAATTTAACTTATTTATATAAAAATTTAAACATTGCTAGGCCAAAAACATTTATGAAAGATCCATTTTCTTAGTTCATAAAAAGATGAATAATTGAAGCTCTTAGCAACATAAGTTATGTTCTCAAACTTATTTAAAAGTGACAAAGAATATGCCTTATCCTGTCTATAGGCATCCACCAACCAAGACACATATAGAAAATTATATAAGAGTGACTACAGGACAAAACTCTGAGGAACTAAATATGATTAACCTGCCAGTTTCAAACATTAATGCAAAAGCTGGAACAGAAGGCACATGGTTTAGATAATTGTATGTTACCTATATGGAATATGCTGATGAGTTGAAGTATCCCTATACTTCTTGGCAAGGCCAAAATCAATAATATACACCTAAAGGAAATGCATAGGCAACTCAGTAAAGCATATGATGAACAATATCATCAATTTATAAATTTAAATGATAAAACTATAAAAATTTAGAGGCATGCCTGGTTAGCTCGTCTACCAAGGCCCATTAGAAAATTATCTGGCTTGATGTCTCGGTGCAGAAAGGACTTAGAATGCACAAACTCCACTCGATTAATCTGAAGTAAATAATCTTAATACATAAGATAAGCCCGACGTTTGAGGCAATCAGAACAGCATTATTCATCAATGTTGGGTTCTTATGGATATGCATTACGGAAAATAGTATCATGAAGACATCAAATGAAAAGTAACTGCAAGATCAAAATTTTAAGTGGAAGCATCAAGAATGCTAGAAAGAGATTGTAACAGCAGCTGCCACTAAAGCATATTCTGGCTAAGGATACATAATCATGTTCCCAATGTTGAAAGTGAAGTATCATGTCAATTCAGAAAGGTGCACTAAAATAACAACCTACCATCTGATCTGCAAGCATCAAAACAGTCTTTAAAGAAAGTTTTCTGCTGCAGAAGTTAAATAAATCTTCCAGACTGGGTCCTAATAAATCCATCACGAGCACATTATAATCACCCTCAACACCGAACCGTTTAGCATTTGGAATTCCAGCTGCCAAGACAACAGAAAATAAGAAAAGGAAAGAAAGAGTAACAAAGACAGCAAAAGGCTACAAAAAATTCATTACTTCCTCCTTGCAGGATCCTGTATAGCTTTGATTCATATAGCAATCGTGGATGCTTTGTCTTGACGTTTTCCTAATAGACAGGAAAATGCATAAACATGAGAAAAATGATCAAGGCCATTGCAAGCAGTCAACTTGACCAGAGGATAAATTTTTAAAAGCTACCAAAACCACATAAGTTTTAGCTTGTATACAAGGGTGGTCAAGTACATGAGGCTCCACCAGTGCGGGACCGGTAGGGTCAATGGACAATGAAAATCAACAACAGAAAATGATATCCTTTATACAGGTGAAATGCAGAAGAGTAAACTAAAATTGTAGAAAGAAGCAATGAAGGAGAAGAAAAAGTAACCGGAAGTGACATGAGCAGCACTGCCAGATTGGACTTCATCTTGTCCCTGGTCTAAGCAGGAACGTCCTTACTGGAAACTGAAGTTTGCTATGCAAATCTTTACCAACTTTAAACAGGATCCCAACTCTAACCTATGTTGCAATTTAAGAAGTCATGTTCTGAAAGCACATCTGCACCCTGAGGGACACTATTAACTTGTAAAAATAGCTACAGCTAAAGAACTTCCATAAACATTCGAGGAATGTTCAGGGAAAAAAAAATGCAATTTAGCATAAGAATAAACTATGAAACCATCGCAAATACAAAGAAAATCTGATTCTAAATCATCTGCATTTTTTCCAATTTAGCATGTCGATCTAATCGAACACCTTAATAGCTGAAAAATGTGTAGCACACAGACAGGAGGCTATATTTACCAGCTTAATTGCGACCTCCTCGTTCGTTTGGATATTTGTACCTGCAACCAAGAAGGAAAATTTAGAGATTCTGAAACAGGAAAACCACAGAGAACAGGCTCCGAACCGAAGCGATCGGGAGATTTATATAGCAGCCACCAACCTAAATAGATCTCACCGAAGGACCCGCTGCCGATCTTGCGACCGAGGCGGAATTTGTTCCCAACGCGGGGCTCCATCCGACCACCGCGGTCACAAGATGGAGACCCGGCCAAATCAAACTGTGACCTGACCCAAGCAACAAAAATTATCGAGAAGAAGGAAGCAACAAAAACTCCCCACCGCCGATGTTTCGAAGCGAAGAAATCCAAACAAATGCACGACGCGGGCAGGGGCTGGAGACGCGCCGGGAGCCTATCAATCGGAGACTGGAGCCCGAGGGTCTCGTCCAAATCGAAGGAACGATAAATTAGCGTTCGAGAGAAAGGAGGAGAAGGGGTCGTAGTCCCACGACGTCCATAATGGTGCACGGTTTGACCTAATTAACAGAGCGGTTGCGATAGCGGACGACGCAGTACACGAGTCGTCCCTCTCTCGCTCAAAAGCAGCTGTGTACGGGTAGCAATACATGCATAAGATTGTTGTTCCGTTCAGAGCTGGCGATGGAAGTGGTGGAGTCCGCATGGCAAAAGCTCGTATCCCACTTCTTTTAAGCATGCGGGAAACGTAAATCGAAATTAAATTCAATCTGCCCAATTAATGAGACTCGACAGATTGGCGGGTGGAAGCGCGTGGGCTGGCGGGTCTTGGGATCTCCAGCGGCGGAAGCGCGTGGTCGGCTACAAGGCCTTCGCTGGGGAGGGGCGTCGGCGGTCCAGGGATAGATAGATACGTCCGGTTGCGCTATGGCCTGTGATCGTTCTCTTCGGGTACACTTTATTATCGTGTTTTTTTTTTTATCGATATCACCAAAAAGTTTGGAATTTGCGATCAAGTATTTTGATCCAAACAAGCATCCTAATCAGGTGAAACGTCCACAAGGAGAGAATGTTGGAGATGGTTAGAAACTACCTAATATTTTATGAAAGATTTTATCCTTTTATAATCAAGTATAAAAACTCAAAAATATTTTATGAAAAATTCTATCATTTTACATTCAAATATAAAAACTCATCTTCAACACAACGAGAGAAACTTACCTTTTTTGATTACTTATGTCATATATCTTGAATTATTAAGGTGAGAGAGATCGAGTCGAAAAACTTCTCTCGATCTCAATCTTTATATAAGTGGCACCTTGAAAGCTCGATGTTTCCATCTCGAATAACTTTAGGCATACGAGTTCGAACCATGTCAAGCTAATCAGGACATCGATGTCTTCTTTCCTCAATATTTTTTATGCTTGGAGGGCCCAATATCATAGAAATGTTGATCCGTCGATCCTCTTAATAAATACTGAAGTGAAGAGGTCTCGACCCATAATACTTTTACTCAAAGGGTAATAGTCACTCTTTGAATAATAAATACTCAAGTGAAGAGGTCTCGACCCATAATACTTTTACTCAAAGGGTAATAGCAACTCTTTGAATGCGTGAGTCGAGAAAACTCGACCCCTATCTTCGCTCGAGGCATAAAGGTCGAGAAAGCTTGACCCCTGCGTTCGCTCAAGAAAACCCGACCTCCGATTCCGCTCGAGGTGGGCCAGGTCTGCATGCACCGAAGTTGCATATTTGCCTGTCATCTCAAATCTACGTAGAGACCCTCAATCCTCCAACCCAGTTTCTGATCTTAGAAGCGTACAGTAAAAGCTCTGCATGCACCAAAGCTTCAGAGACTACACATCTGTGGCGCCTGAACATGTCAGATTTCAATATCACTAAACCACAATTGATTCTCGAATCACAAAAATATATGAGTACTTAAGCAAATGAAGTGAAGAATACATTGGCAAACCAAGCTACATAGGCAAGCAAAATAATTGAACATGCACGTCTGACGTACATGATACGAAAAGCAAGACTAAACTTGACATCGAGTTGCATACAAAAACTTCCAGCAAAGGATGGTGACCAGATGAAGCTCATAACCACCGAATAAACCGATTGCTTGTCAAATCCCAAGATATGATGAGCCAAAACCGACATTTTAAATTTCTTCATAACAGAGATGATATTTAAAGGACATGGAGAGAAATGATCAACAAGTCTCCAAGCAAGAATAAGAAGTAAAACCGAGAAAACAAACTGATAAGAACCAAAAGCCATGAAAAGATTCAGAGTGCCAACCAACATGGTTCCAAGGGAGTTTCAGATGCAGGACTGGAGAAAATGCAAGTACCAAAATCACCACATTAAAATTGCACTGAACGCGATGAAATGGAACAAAACTTTTGGAAAGATCTATTAGCAGAATAAAGCAACACATGCCAAACCTATGCGATGATCAAAGCACCAGATGCCAAATTTATGTGACAAGTAAAAGGGACTAGGAGATGCAGCTCATGCAGTTGAACTAACACGATAACAATCTTTTAGCACATCTGAGATATCACTTGTTCAGCTATGAATCTGTAAGATGTCGAAGCAGATGGCAACATCTTGTTGCCACAGATTTGATACCAAAACCATTACACTAAAAGGTAACAGATATATGCCAAAGAGTCAAAAATGAGAAGGAATTGTGATTAGTTGAATTATACCTAACAGCACAGGTACCATTGCTGATGATTCATAAATTAACAATTTTCTCAATTGGACATTATCCACGCTTAAGTAATCCTTAACATCCACCAATTCTATTTATTGATTGCACCAAGCTTGCATGCACCTGAATTTCCTATCTAAGCTTGAATAAAGTACCTAAGAGCTTGATCGGGGATTATCACAATAGGGAAGTCTGTTATGGCAACAAAAAAACAAACACAACAAGGTAAATAAAACTCACACCAATTAGCAATGCATCCCCCTTCAAATAAAACATCTATTTGTAATTAATTCTTAAACACCTATTTGTAACTTGTTATCAGATATGGAAGTCGAGCCATTTTCACTCAGAAGCACCACAGCACCAAGCACGAAATTACACCTGCAGTTCTAGCTAAAACATTGGGGTTGCATAGCAACTTAGCAAGTTTGAGCCAGGAATTTCCGATGATTGCAGTCAAGAAAAGGCAAAATAATAATAATAATAATAATAATAATTTCCTCAAGAAACCTAACATTGGATTCCTCAATGGTCTGAATGCAAGATAAATGAGATCTAGGATTACTATGACGAAAAAAAGAAAAGAAAAAACACATGTTATCAATAGAAAACAGAAAAAACACAGGCAATAAACAACCAAATAGAGATCTGAGATCATAAGAAAAACCTATAGAAGAACAAGGCCTAATTCCGATGGTCTCAGACCATTTCTGATCCGGTAGTTGTACAGATAGTAGTGGAGATGACCGTCGCCGGGTCCAAATTTCAGTTCCTTAAGGACGGCTTCGTTGTGCATGACATCAAGAGCATTGAAGACATCATAGTCCTGCTGTTTTGCCACAATTAGAGCATCATTCATCAGCTGGAGCAAAGGAGTTTTTGTTGACACATTGTAGAAAGAGTATGCAGCCTTTAAGACCGAGTAATTCGGGTTGTTGAGAATAGAAGCTGGAAGAGTATAGAAGCTGCAAAAGTCTGTGACTTCCTGAGTCTCAGGGCTCACAATCAAGTAACTATCCACCACGTTCTCCAATGGAAGAAGCCAATGCTCGACATCATTCTCATCAAAGTCCGGTGCTACCACAAACTGACTCAAGAACTGCTTTAGAAGCCTGGTTACAGCGGGAACATCACCAAGTTCCATCTTCCTGAAAC
Organism: Musa itinerans; assembly: GCA_001649415.1. Lineage (NCBI taxonomy): Eukaryota > Viridiplantae > Streptophyta > Magnoliopsida > Zingiberales > Musaceae > Musa > Musa itinerans. The sequence continues at coordinate 351,869 of LVTN01000213.1, read as the reverse complement.
CCGGGGTCACCGTCGATTCTGGCAGCTTGTATAGCCTAATCGTCCGGCTCACAGTCATCCGAGCTCCAAGCCGTGAGAACCCGACATCTATGAGCTTCTTCGGATTCAGAGACCTGTGCCAGTAACGGCAGGTTGTGATAGGAGTCGGGAGGACAACTCCGGCTGTGTACACCGCCTGCCAGATGTTTTCCAGATGGACCCTCCTCGTGACCTCCTTTATCATCACCGGCGCGAGTCGCTTCGATCTCAGCTTCTTGTGGACGCACAAGAAGTTAACCTCTGCGATGCGAATCACATCCTCGCGGACTCTGATCCTGGTGGGCACCCCGGTGATGAAAGCTACGAGCTTTTTGGTGGCCTTCACCCGCACCCCTATATGCCAGGCCTTGAAGTAGCCCGGCGGGTGGAGGGCCCACCGGAGGAACTCCTTGGAGTAGTTGAAGCGGAATAGATTCTCGTCGTCTTCGACGTAGTTGAGGGAGAGGAGATTGTAGACCTCGGTGCAGGTCTGCTCGTCGTCCATGTCGCAGGTGGTCCACTCGTAAGGGGCGGGGAGGTTGTAAGGCTCCGACTTGACGTCCGACAGGGGGGATGGTGGCTCGATCGGGCCCTCGGGGAGGCTGGTGTCGCCGAGATCATTGAATTGACCGACCGGCTGGGTCTCCCAGAAACGGTGGTGCGTGCCAAGTGCGAGGCTTTCCTGGACCTGGCGAGCTAGCGTCTCTACTTCGCTGTCGCCGTTCCCCGCAGCCGGGTTGGAGTCCGAGGGGAGCTTTGAGTCTGGTGAAGGGGTCTGGGCATCGCCGGGCGGCGCGGATGAGGAGTCGTCGCCAAGCACCATGGCGAAACCTTAGCGGAGTTCGTTCGAAACGGAGATTGGACGGGATCGACGGTATGATCAAGGATCAAGATTTAGATCTGGGCGAGGGGCGTCGCGTCTCGACGACACGGAACGGGTCTGGGCTTCTTCGAGGGTTACGAGGTGGCGCAGGAGGGATTCCAGGAATTAGGGTTTACGAATGGCAGGTAAGAAATCGATTTATAGGCGTGGGGAAGTCAAAGATAAGCCATTAATTTTACGATATTGAATTTAAATTTCATCTTCGCTATTTATCTTTTGTAAATAATAATAATAATAATACAGACTCACAGTCTGACATCTTTAGTTATTAGTGTTGGATGCTGCCGGCTATTTAGAAGCTTTCTTACCTCGATGCCAAAGAAAATGAGGAGTGGCCTTCTTCTGTGCAATATGTGGCCCCTTTTTACTTCTTTGCATTGACACGCGAACATAACCATACTTGGAGGGGGGCCAACATAGACCTTTTTGGCATACTAATAATTCTTATCCTGGATTCAATTAATCATTGAAAGGGTTTATGTTTGTGTGCAAAGTTTAAGAATATACCACTACAGACACTTGTATATCTACACTCAAAAACCGAAGCAGCGTTTTGCGTGAAAAAGTTGATAACCATCCACATAGAGAACTCTGAGTATGTAATGAATTGGAAGAATAAATTAACAAAATTTGCAGTAATTCTTAATGGATGAGCTCAACGTACAGGATCAACGTCGATGCTATCGATTGCCAACTTGCTCCTATCCATTCTTTTCGACATGCCCGTGGGGAATTTCCTACTCTTACCAATGTTATCATCCACTCCATGTAGCTGCAATTCAAGTCAAGCTCAAAAATATCAGTTCGATACTCCATTTAGGGGGAAAAACAGACGAGCAGATATCAAATCAAAACTTGAAAGCCACCACTTTTCTTGTGGCTAGAGCAAACACATTGCAGATTCTGTCTTTTAACCTACTGCCTAAGATAGTGCAATCATGCAGCATCAGGCTACATTTGATGGAATGCATAAAAAAAGCAGTAATCTTGATAGAAAAATTATATCATATCTGAGATGCATCTTGTATTCAGTTTCAATAGATAAAATCAATCAAACCAAACATATGTGAATTCAGCAGATGAAACAATACCGTGAAATGTTTCCTATTTTTCTTTTTTACTTTTTGTGTTTGGTGCAGGAATCTAGTTTGTTGACGAGTAATGAAAAAGAACTCTGGTTAAATGTATTAGTAAAGAAGGTAAGAAAAATCAATTGTGGTCATAAACAATGTGAGCCATAAGATCTTTGGATTATCTGAAAGACAACTTCGCCGTTGAGAAAGTAGGATGGACAAACCAATTCCATATTGTGCCAAACAGTTGGTAAGAAAAAAGCTTTCATTGCTTCTATAGTGACACGTACTCTTTGATTACCCAAGTGAACAACATCACTCTCGATCAAGTCTGCCAATAGCAGTTCTGCGAACTCTAAGCTGATTGCGTCAGTCCAATCCCCCTCTTACTTCATCTGGACCATAAAGATAACATGATCCCCGCTTGATCGAGTCAAAACTTCCTCTGTGTACCGAATTTTGCTTCTTGGGATCTCCATCCAGAAGGTAGCCTAAACTAAAAATTGTGATTATAACATACAGCCACAAAAAAATAGTATTCCCAACGGAGAAGATCCCAGATAACCAAAGTGAGGTGGAAGAGGAGTTGATGAAACTTACAATTTTACTAATCTGGACCAGAGTGATTAACTAATTGCAAATTATGTGATTATTCTCTAATATAAGTATTGAAGTTGTTTGTATGCAACAGAAGTTCCAGTACGTGTCCCCAGATATCAGCTGTTGCTATGTTGTCGTTGGTTCCCATACAGATGTCTTCAACAGATCACTAACATTTTTTAAACAATCTCTACAAAATATTTGCAAGAGGATCTAAGAGAACTGTTTGAAACCAATAATTTTTTTACTTGAAATCTGGCAAACAAAGCTTCAGCCTATTCATAATACTACAACTCTTGCACCCATTTGTAACTTTAAAGGATAATTTATACACTCAGTTTCAAACACTCGTTCAGACACAGCTCCTTTGATTTGGTCAAATGCTCTTCCCAAGGCCAATCAACCCATTTGATGTGGTTAGATTGCCTTTCCAACACTATCCTATTAACTCTTGCCAAAAGATTATGACATTGCTACCTAACTTTTTGTTAACTTATTGATTATTGGCAAAGCGAGTGTGGAACTAATAACTTTATGAGTCCATAAGGAAATAAAACAGTGAGTCAAAATCTCTTACCTTATTACATATTTCCTCTATTAGATGGCACAATTGGCATGACCCCAAAGGTTAACATCCATAAGATAGGGCTACTAAGAAAATGAGTGATAAAAGATGAGAGATCAAGTGCTGTGAGTACAAATGAAACATTATACAGAAAATATAAGATGGTTGGCACGAGAACATACTGTATTATAAGCATGCAAGAGAGATTGATGCTGTTGGTGCAAGTCTTGCCGAGTTGAGACACCAAGGGTTTCTGCACCCAATATTGTTCAGCTCTCCTTTAACCAATCTACTTTTAGTAGATTGGTTTAATCTCTCTGTTGACATCAGCAGCTTTCATCTTTTATCAGCAGAGATCTATGACATGGCATAATCCAATGAAACACACATACTATATTAAAAAGCACTAGTTACTGAAAAATCAATGAATAAATAACTACCTTAAATATCTCATAAGCAACAACAATAACACTCAAAATTTTGAAGGTCCATATTGCTGACGTTTTATTCAAACAAATTATGACTTGATTTCCTAAGGCATGATACTGTTGTGAGTTCCTGTCTTGGGTTTTACTTTTTGTGGAACATTTTACTTCTGCATCAGAAGCCTTTTTAGATATTCTCAGTTCAAGTCACTAGTTACATTCAACAATCCATTTTATGATAGTGGTTCTCATCTACCATTTTAGGACCTCCTAAAGAATTTTCCATGATTCCCCTTCCTGTATTGCTTCATATATCAGTTCCACTTTGTGTTATAATTTTAGATCCATCCAGTACAAGAAAGAAGAATTGTATTCCAGGGATTTAAGTACAAGAAATTAAAATTGCAATCCTGATTCACATGGTGAAAAGATAAATAGCAAAAACACTTGCCTTCCTGTAGATAGTAATAAGATTCATGCACCGTAAACAAGGTCAGTTTCTTTTTCACTGAAAGTCTGTTAGCAATCAAAAAATATATACTCTTATTCAAATATCCTGAAAACTGATCAACCACGGAAACACACCAGGGATCCTAAGGACCGACTGAAGTAAAAAACAGAAACAATGTCGAAACAATATATGATCTTTGAAAGACAAAGGTAAGATGGATATAGGAACAGATATGTAGATCAAACTTATCGTCGCACTCCACAAGTTTTCAGGCATATAATGTTGGAGATACAGAGTGACAGGCTATCCAATGACAATTTTGTAAAGTAGCACCAACCACCCAACAACCAATTTATGATCAAGTTTATCCAAAGCATATGCAAATTATGAGAGGGGGCAACAGCCTAGCTCCTAGTCATGATAATATCAAGTAAGACCCCTTACCACCGGTAATCTCCAACTGAGGAACCCAGAAAAAGGGCCAGGTCCAAATATTACCAAAAGTTCTGCATCATCGAGTCCAGGTTTAAACTTTAATCTCACAAACTTTCTACTTCTTCTGCTCTGTAGAGCACACAAATAAATAGATTACCATAAGAATAAATCTCAATTACAAGGCATGCCACTGCATCTTACCTCCACACAGAGAAGCAGTCGATGTACACTCGCGCGACAGAGATGCCGAGATCTCACAGTAGTGGCGCTCGTAGCTTTTAAAATACTTCGCCCATTGTTGATATTACTTGTTCTTTCCTAATTCTTTCATTCACATTTCCACTCGAAGCAGGGTTCGGTTGCCAAAATAAGGACTAATTTATTGATCTAATTAAGTCCAGCGTAGAAGTTGAGTCCACAAATTACAGCTAATCGATTTCTCATTCCAAAACCCTAAACTTAGAAGGTGACTTTGGAGGTCAATGATCTTTTAAATCTACAACTTGTATTAAAATAAATAAAAAATAATGGTAGATCGTACAAAAGATTCTCGGGGCAGTGCCCTCGTTAAATCTGCACAGACAAAAATTCACAAAAACGAGGTAGATTTTAGCAAGATACAAAATGAAGAACGGGAAGTGAAACCCTAATCTTAGATCGACCGATCGCAAGCCATTTAGGAATGGAACTAACGCGTGGACAAAAGTATCAAGGAAAATGAGATCAATGATAAGCGTAGCCAAAAAAAAAAAGGAATCCTTGGTTCCAAAATTAAGAATCGTTTCTTACGATTTCACCGCAGAAAAGGCAGCAAAGCAAACCAAATGGAGCTGAGAGCGAGCGGGGAACGGAACGAATAAACAATGGCGACGATTTATTAATTCTTTTTATTGGTATGGGAACGAAAGAGGAGGTTGAACTTTCCAGAATGCAGGGGTCCCACCGAACAAAATCCAGGGCTGTTTCCTGTGTGCCAATCCGATCCGTCCAATAGTGAACAAAGGGTAGAGAACGAAGCATCTGACGGTGGGGCCCGACTCATTACCCAGACGGGAAAATAAGTAGCAGGATGTTAACATGACGCCGTCAACTTAGACCGCATTAACACTGCTCGCACGGCATGGAGAAGAACAAAACGGAGCAGCGTAACGGGAATCATCACATGACCAGAAGAGCTTCGCTGATCGTTCATCGCAGGATCAAAGGAAGAGAGAGAGAGACTCGAAGCCGAACCCGGTGATCCCGTTTTATTGAACGGGAGAAGCCACAAAGCACAAGCGGGTGTATAAGACGCCTGATCAGGGGAGAGAAAGAGAGAGAGGGAGAAAGAGAAAGGCAGCATTTCGTCGATCAAAGCTCGCAGTTTCGATCGCTCACTTCTCCCTCTTGTTCTTCTTGGAGAGTAAAAGAAGACGATTCCAGAGGAAACGAATTCTGGATACTGCGGTTCTTCCTCCGATTTTCCTTCTTCGATTGTTTTGAGTAAATTTCTGCTGTTAAATTCCATCGGGATTAGGATTGATCGACGGATTTGAAAATATTTGTAGCCTTTGAAGGTATGCATTTCGTCACTGCTTGGTTTTATTAGAAATTGCTGGATGAGTTCTCCTGATTCCTAATCTGTTCTTGATTTCCAGAGTTCCCGGGACCAACTGAACAGGAGATTGCAGGACTTGATCTTGAGGGTCGTACGATACTGATGTTCTGATGAAGGCGAGTCCTCCGTTTTGATTCAAGGCTCTCTGAGTACTACTACGCCGTTCTGTTATCAACCAGCAAAGTATGTGATCTTTCCATAACTTAAACAGATGCGTGTTCTCCAAACCTCAGTCGGCATTCCTTTGTTCAATCGTATGCTCCCAACGATCTGTCGTCTTATTCAATCAAATTTGGTGAAATCCCATTGTGAACCGGCGAAATCTGATCATTATTCATAGGATTGGATTCTGAAACTTGACATGTTCTTCGGGTTTTCTTGCAAGTAGGATCCACGACCTCCCAGGGACGACCCTTTCAAGATCATTAATGCTGTGATCTCCTTCCTATTTCCCTTTTCGAACTGATTTTCCTTTAGACCTGTTTGGAGTCTTAATTACATTTGGATCAGAGTGGATCAATGTTCATCAGCTTGAATCAAAGGTATGATCTTTTTTTTTGTCCGTGCACAAACCTGAATAATTATAGACGATTAAAATCTGTCTTTTGATATGTAGCCATGTCCTTTTCAACAAATTTTGGTTGTTCTTTCATTTCTGTGATTATTTTGGGACAAAAGAGGAAGCGGTTTCTCTTCATCTTCCGTCTCTATTCCTTGAACGAAAGCTATCCTTTGTTCTCTCATTGTTAACTGATTATGGTAAAACAATTCGGACCAATTTGCTGCTGAAGTGTCTAAACTTCTTCTCTTGCTGTTGAACCCACTAAGATATCTTATTTGTTTCTTTTGTATCAGTTCTCTAATTTTCTCCTCTGTTTTCTAAGTCAGTTTTTTACTGTAGAATCGAAACAGAAGAAGATCAAGAAATGTCAATGGTGGCAGTGATCCTTGACTATTATTATGCATCCCAGTTCATTGGCAATTCTTTTTCATCGAATTAGTTCATTTGATGTACTCTGCTATTACCGGTCGTGTTTTCCTCTCTCTCTCTCTCTCTCTCTCTCTCTCTCTCTTTGTTCGCTGTCATTATTCATAACATTTATCGTGTGGAATAGACGGCACAGGATCAATTAATCACGTTTCTAATATTGATGGGGAAGGATCAAACATGAATGCTCGGATGTATTAAAGGTCATGTTTTTGATTGGATTTTCCTCGTATCTCATCTTTCTTCTCCTCCTCCCTTTGCAATCGTTCATTCTTTAATTCTACATGTTAATCATCTAAACGAGCAGTCATCGTCTTCCTTCGCCTTCCCTCTGAATCCAAATGCGAAGGAAACGGGAGAACGATGCTCATGGGTACATGGTTGGCACGTGCAGGAGATGGAAAGCAAGCCCACTGGGAATCACCACCGCGTGCGAGGCACGGGAAGAGGCGGCGGAGCAGTTGAAGCATTACCTAATAGCAGCAACCACAACGAGAGTCTAGCGACGCCGCCGGAGTTGCTGTTGCAGTGGGGGAGCCGTAAGCGGCTACGGTGCGTCAAGTTCCAGCACAAGGACAACGATGCCGCCACCGGCAACCAGCCTACCGCTACCACTGCAGCCGCCGCTCGCGCCGACCGTGCTCTTCGAAGAGCCACCTCGGCCCCCTACAAACAGGCGCTCAGGTACCCTTCTCCCTCCCGTCTCTTTGAGCGTTTGAAAGCTTCGGAGATATCTTTTTGATATCATAGTGGCCTCCATCTCCGTGGTGGGTCATTCCCTGCTGTGTTTCGGATGGGAAACACTACCGTGCCCTTCGGTGGCACGTCCTATCGTCATCTATTGCTTGTTGCAACCCAACCGCGAGTGCGGAAGGCGATCACGTGCTGCTGGCACGTGAGAGAACCCACGACTAATCATACTTTTCTTCCGGGTCCCAGATCTGTTTCTCGGGACGGGACAGCGACGACCGGGTCTTTTGCGGTTCTTTCCGGTCCAAGCTTCCCTCCCAATCAGATCTAAAAGTATCCTAATTTCCTTGTAAATTCGTATGACAGAAGACAAACATTTAAGAAAATTTCGACGTTAAAATATTATTAAAAAAAAAAACTCAAGTGACAATCATATTTTTATTTAATTTCCGTGGATCGGCACAAGAATCCCTGCCGTGCCAACCACGCAAGCCACGCTACTGGCAGTAGCACCTGCCCCGCCACTTGTCGCAGTTGGGCCTGGGTGAGTGAGCCAGCCGGTGCCGTCTGATTGGTTCACGCTGTACGTGCATGCACCATCGGTCCACCTGCATCTCATGTCAAGAAGGATGCGAGAGGGCAAGCCTGCCATCAGTGTCACGTTTAAACACTCCTTCCTCCCTGTCTCTCTCTCACGGGACCACCGGGATTGCCCACCCCACATCGCAATTCCTCAACCTTCTCCCAGAATAAGCCGACAGCAGTCAGGCAGGGACGATAGGCTTTCGTATGCAATAACTGTCCGTCAGGTTGGTCGATCACTTTATTGCTTCGTTAACACATGTTTCCGTTCTCTCCTTTTTCTAATTAGGAATAATTTGGAGGCGACAGAGGCAGCTGCTATCAGAGGCAAACGTGGAGTGACATCGCCGGAGAGGGAGAGGGGCGTGGAAGCCGGGGGATCGGCGTCGATGGATGGGGCTCAGAAGGCGGCAGCGTGGCCTAAGCTGGCTCTGTCGCTGACGAACAAGGAGAAGGAAGAGGACTTTTTGGTCTTCAAGGGTTCCAAACTTCCCCAGCGCCCCAAGAAGCGGGCCAAGCTCCTTCAGCGGACCATCAACGTAAGCTCGCCACTCTTCTTCTCCCCATCGTTACTAACTTTTTGGTGTCGAGCAAATCGATTACTCTTATATAATAGGTATAGGGTAATACAATACGTAAGAATTTTCTTATAAAGAGGATTCTGTTGGGAAAGGGAAGACGGAAACTTTTACAGCTTTTCTAAAAGATTATTACTTACCCATTCTCCTACCTGCAATGTCATTTGTGGCATGACATGGAGCCCACTTCTTGTCTCATACGCACACGGGTAGTTGGTGCCAAGCGCAAGAAAAGAATTTTTCGTTATCATTGGTATGACATGGGAGTGGTAGTTATCTGTCTTCAGACTAAACAGTGAGCGTTGGGCGGAAAATTTCGGTGGTTTGGTAAACGGGCGAAGGTTTTGACTTCGTGAAAGGCCCATGAGAGTGGGTGGGGACGAGAGCATTAGAAAATTGACTTGTTAATTTATCCGGGATTCTTTTTTCCCATTTTGACAGTACGAGAGAGAGAGCTTCTAGTGATGTTCATAGTCGTTCATCGCTTTTCTGGGCGAGCTTCTGGACTATTATACATCTATATGATAGCTGATGTGCATTATTGGGAGAAATCATGTTCTCTATAGAGAATTTAAAGTTTAGTGGATGAGCAGAGCAGTGATTAAGGATTTGAAATAGAAAACAAAGATACCAACAAGTAATACAGTGCACAATATAATACGGTTTTTAGGCCACTGCTTGTAGAGTATGTAAATCCATTTTCAAATGCACTCTTTTGTCATATGCCATTCTTTTCTTTTTAAGGTTTTCTTTTATCAAAGAGATGTGGATTTCTCCAAATTACCCTATCACTATATAACAAAAAAAAAGTGCTTCAATCGTTCCCAGTGCTTTCATTGTTCAAAGGTTGGAACTTTTAAAAGTGCGAGGATGTTGTTCGAAGCTGGTGAATATATGTGGATTGGCTGTGAAGCCAAGATGACTTTATGCATGAAAGTGGTGAGGATTGATCCTTTCTCTTGGAAAGAGAAAGGAATCAGAATACAAGGGGAAGAGGAAAATAGGAACCATTGTTATCTTTTTATGATAGTGTGCATTTGCGGAAAAGCTACTTCTCCTCGTCATAGTTTAAAATGACAAAGAGAAAATTTTGAAATCATGCAACTGTAGCAGGGTGGGTGTGTGTGTTTTCAAATAATATTGGCAAATTTTTGAACAAAAAAATAGTTGGTTCAACTGTACCTTGTTTAAAACTTGCTAGTTTGTGCTCCATGACAGTTTAATCATTTTTGTTTAGCACATCTAGTTGGTAAGAACAGTATGATTTAATTGGCAAGTTTTGGTGCATGATTGGTCCGTGATGGCACCAATCTTCCTTGCAGCTTATCTAAATCAAATACATGAAGTGTATTATAGATGTGTTTTGTTTCCTTGGCTATATTAGAATGTTGTAAGCTCTAGTGACCCATGGTCCATATGCTAAAGGCATGAGCTTCTCTCATTTGGCTAAAATCACGGCCAATCTTTTGTGGTGAAATAAAGACCCATCGACTTAGCTCTTTGATCTAGATTTATTATAGTCTCACAATGTCCTCAGCTAGGTAAAGTTAGTTCTCTCCATTTTTCTTGGATGTCTTTGTATACAATATGTGCACAGTCCCCAAGATGGGTAAATCCAAGGATAAGCAATGACTTGTATTGCAGATTAGGAGCTAACTGCAATAACATAATACAAGTAGTTGGCCAATGCTTGTAGAATGTGTGACAACATTTATGAATTCACTCATTTCTCATATCCCTTTTTGTCTTTTGGTTGTAGTCTTGTATTGCAATGCAGATTAGGAGCTAAACATAACTTTATTAACTTTTTTATGTTGCCCATAAAAAAATTCCACTCTTTCAAGAAAGGAATACCTAAAGGTCCTAAACATTCATTTATCGTTCTATCTCAGGTATCTCGTGGTGCATATTCTGTGCTTGTAGAGTATACACATTTAGTTGTCTTGATTCCTTTTCCTAAAATATTTCTCCTTTGGCTTTATTGAATACTGGGAATGCATAATTATCAAAATTTGAAGATGTAAATGTTATCATGGGGACTCATAAGTTTTTAGCTTATTTTTGCCTTTAATTAGTCACCTATATTGGACGCTTCATTTAGAGCATTCAGCATGAGATTTTAAGACACTTTCCTACTGCTGTAAGGCCATTAGCTTCGCTAGAAACAGTAAATGCCAGTCTTTTCTTTTAAAAGGTTTTTTCCTGCAGATCTTTGGATTCATCCAAACCTGAAAGGCTAAACCTGAAAGACTCTATTTATTTAAAAAACGAGAAATTTCAATTCCTCCCATTGCTTGCATTGGTTGAGGTTGGAACTATAAAAAGTTTGAGAATCTTGTTACAAGCTTTGAATATATGCCATGCTTTTGTATAATTTGATTTACAGACAAGAATTGCTTCAATCTCTTGGAAACAGAAAGGAATCTGAGTACAGAGGAAAAATGGATAATGGGAAGCATTGTTCTCTTTTTATGGTAGTGTGCATATATGCCAGAGAATATTTCTCATTTTAGTTTCATATTATTAGAATTCATGAGAGTGTAGCAAGGTGGTTCCTTTTTTTGAATAACAATGGACAATGGTGAAGTTTTGGACAAACAGATTTGGATAAGTTCTTGTGACCCTCAGGTATCTCATCGGCAATGTGGATCTAACAGGTTGCATACCATGTTGCCATGAAGGGACATTGCGTAAAACTGCATACCTTTGGTAATTGTTAGTTTGTGCTTGTCTGTTCCGGTTTAATAATGATTATTTAACACATTTAATTAGTTAAAAGAAAGTACGATTCATTTGGTAAGTTGGTAATTGTTAGTTTGTGCTTGTCTGTTCCAGTTTAATAATGATTATTTAACAGGTGCACAACTGGGCTGTGGTGTAACCGGTCTTTCGTGTGATGTCTCTAAGTCAACTGAATTCAGTGTCTTTTAGACGTGTTCTGTTTTCTTGGCTGTGTTCGAATGTAGGAGGCTCTGATGACCCATGGCCCATACTTGAAAGCAATTCTCTCACTCGAGTGCAACCCTTGACAATCTTTTGCCACTAGCTAGAGATCCATTAATTTAGCTCTTCTTTCCAGATCTATTATATAGGCCACAAGTCCTTCGCCAACTGAAATCCATTCTCTTTTTCTTTCTTTTTTTTAATTTCTTTATGTACTGTATATGTCTGTTCCAAATCGGTACAGGCAAGGATGAACAACTTGTATGCATTGATGTTGTTCAGATGCATCATCCCGTCATACTTAGAGCTTTTTTCCTCTGGATGCAACATGTAGAGCCCATGATGCATTCCTTTATCTTCACAGATTTGCTTATTTGTATAAACTTAGAAACACAAACAATTACTCCTCAATATAAAATACCATAGTGACAGTTGAAGCACCTCTTACTATTATGATTAAGATTCTACGTGGTGGGTATTACACTGATAGTCTCAACACTTTGGTAGTATAACTTGAAGGCTACATATTTTGTTCTTTGATTGTCTTTTCTCATATTGTTACTTCTTGACATTAAATTCTTTTGCACATTTTCTGAAAAAGCTGGTGAGCCCGGGGGCATGGCTTTGTGATCTGACCCTAGACCGGTATGAAGTCCGAGAAAAGAAGATCTCAAAGAAGGTTTGTAATTTCTCTTAACATAATGCTTGCACATATAGAATTTAGAGTTTGATAAATGGGCAATGATTTAATAGATAAATGCAGCATCTTCAAACCTGTTCTTATCTGTTCTTGTTTCACAGAAGCCACGGGGCTTAAAGGCGATGGGAAACATGGAAAGTGACTCAGAATAGCAGATAAGGAGGCTGAGCGAACAACGAAAGAATAACCAAGAGATCAAAGTCATATAAGAAGGTGGTGATACACACGAGTTGTTCGAAGTCTAGGGTACGGATGTTTCATCCTGTCAAAAGATGAGGTGAAGAGTAAAAAGAGAGTAGGAGCAACTAGTGAAAATTTTTATGCATCTAACCCTTGTGCAAAGAGAAACATTCTCACAGCAGTCTTGTGTTATAACACTAGAAAATGCAGATATAGGACCTGCAATTCTTTCTCTATTCGACTTTGTTATTTCTTTTTTTGGTTAATGAAACTATCCGGATTGAAGAGATGCTATGGGTATTGAATAAGATTGCTGGATGGTCAGGTCGTGGTCGGCCAGCTTGAGCTGCACGGTTCATGTTTACTTTTTTATTCCCAGCTTGGCTACTAGTCTTCCTCTTTCAATGTGTTTTCTCTGCAGTAGGTTGTGCAGGTGACATATGCTTCAAATCAGATTGCCTGGAAGTCGTGATGATTAATTGAATAGCTTTTTATTGCCAAAAATAAAAATAAAAATAAAAATGGTTCGAATGCTATTGATTTCAGTGATTGGAGTAGCGGTCGTTAGGCAAGCATTTGCTGGTGGGTCACGGGAGCAGTCATCAGCTCGTAAGATATTGCCCCAAGGCATACCGTGTGCAGACTCTTGCTGTCAGCACAGTGACTACAACAATGTGCCAGAAGCCCATAGTGAGGCCATCGTCGACGGTGCAGAGGAAAACACGCAGTGGTAGCCTTTTGCTACTGTGTCCACCCACCTCGGTTGCCAAGCGCATGATGACCATCAGCAGAGGGGTCCAGGAAAGAGAAAGCAGCCTTCTTCCAAAGCCACCATCGTACTTTACTTGATGACACTTTGAACCTCCTCCTCTCGTGTTCTGTAGCCCGAAGAGCATAGATGCTGTCGTGGCTGGAATCTTGCATCACATGGTGCAAAGGGAGGAACCGTGCCCAGGTGACGGTGACCGATCGGTGCTTTACACATGTATCGCAGGCATGTCTTTCTTTCTGATACTGTTGCAATTCATGGCTTCTTCAAGTGCAAGTTGCGGCATCGAGATTCTGAGGACGAAGGTAATTTTTATCAGATTTTCTATTTTTGGAGAGAGAAAAAAAAAGAAAACAGATGGAAATTAAATTTGTCAGGGTAACCCTTTTTATCAACAACAACGTAGGCCATGCAATGCAGTTCTGATGGTCTTCTTCTCTTTCTTATTTTTGAGACGTTAAGATGAGGCTTTTTTGTGCTACAACCTAATCAAACGTGTAAATGTATAAAGAGAGGTTCTTCTCTTCTTTGGAACTTGGAACGGTATGTTTTCTTAATCAAGGTCATGCATCATCCTGTGTCGCCAAGCTCCATACTAACTTCCCCGACTTCAGAATTTAGCTATATGAATCCGTAAGCACAGAAGAAGAAGAAGAAGA
>LVTN01000213.1:258808-337066 GCA_001649415.1 Musa itinerans | reverse complement strand
CAATATAAAATACCATAGTGACAGTTGAAGCACCTCTTACTATTATGATTAAGATTCTACGTGGTGGGTATTACACTGATAGTCTCAACACTTTGGTAGTATAACTTGAAGGCTACATATTTTGTTCTTTGATTGTCTTTTCTCATATTGTTACTTCTTGACATTAAATTCTTTTGCACATTTTCTGAAAAAGCTGGTGAGCCCGGGGGCATGGCTTTGTGATCTGACCCTAGACCGGTATGAAGTCCGAGAAAAGAAGATCTCAAAGAAGGTTTGTAATTTCTCTTAACATAATGCTAGCACATATAGAATTTAGAGTTTGATAAATGGGCAATGATTTAATAGATAAATGCAGCATCTTCAAACCTGTTCTTATCTGTTCTTGTTTCACAGAAGCCACGGGGCTTAAAGGCGATGGGAAACATGGAAAGTGACTCAGAATAGCAGATAAGGAGGCTGAGCGAACAACGAAAGAATAACCAAGAGATCAAAGTCATATAAGAAGGTGGTGATACACACGAGTTGTTCGAAGTCTAGGGTACGGATGTTTCATCCTGTCAAAAGATGAGGTGAAGAGTAAAAAGAGAGTAGGAGCAACTAGTGAAAATTTTTATGCATCTAACCCTTGTGCAAAGAGAAACATTCTCACAGCAGTCTTGTGTTATAACACTAGAAAATGCAGATATAGGACCTGCAATTCTTTCTCTATTCGACTTTGTTATTTCTTTTTTTGGTTAATGAAACTATCCGGATTGAAGAGATGCTATGGGTATTGAATAAGATTGCTGGATGGTCAGGTCGTGGTCGGCCAGCTTGAGCTGCACGGTTCATGTTTACTTTTTTATTCCCAGCTTGGCTACTAGTCTTCCTCTTTCAATGTGTTTTCTCTGTAGTAGGTTGAGCAGGTGACATATGCTTCAAATCAGATTGCCTGGAAGTCGTGATGATTTGTAATAGAACAACATATCCTCCTTGGTATTTACGCAATGTCTGTAAAGACATATCAATAATGCTGGCTGTTTCCGTGGATTTCATCTGTTTTCAACAGGTCAGTCAATTTTGTAACCCTTTCTCATGCCATTCAGACATATCAATTTTATTTTATTTTATTTTGGCTCCTCTTCTGTCTCGGAGGTGATCGATGTATTTTTGTCAAATCAGATTGCCTGGAAGTCGTGATGATTAATTGAATAGCTTTTTATTGCCAAAAATAAAAATAAAAATAAAAATGGTTCGAATGCTATTGATTTCAGTGATTGGAGTAGCGATCGTTAGGCAAGCATTTGCTGGTGGGTCACGGGAGCAGTCATCAGCTCGTAAGATATTGCCCCAAGGCATACCGTGTGCAGACTCTTGCTGTCAGCACAGTGACTACAACAATGTGCCAGAAGCCCATAGTGAGGCCATCGTCGACGGTGCAGAGGAAAACACGCAGTGGTAGCCTTTTGCTACTGTGTCCACCCACCTCGGTTGCCAAGCGCATGATGACCATCAGCAGAGGGGTCCAGGAAAGAGAAAGCAGCCTTCTTCCAAAGCCACCATCGTACTTTACTTGATGACACTTTGAACCTCCTCTCGTGTTCTGTAGCCCGAAGAGCATAGATGCTGTCATGGCTGGAATCTTGCATCACATGGTGCAAAGGGAGGAATCGTGCGAGGTGACGGTGACCGATCGGTGCTTTACACATGTATCGCAGGCATGTCTTTCTTTCTGATACTGTTGCAATTCATGGCTTCTTCAAGTGCAAGTTGCGGCATCGAGATTCTGAGGACGAAGGTAATTTTTGTCAGATTTTCTTTTTTTGGAGAGAAAAAAAAATAAAACAGATGGAAATTAAATTTGTCAGGGTAACCCTTTTTATCAACAACAACGTAGGCCATGCATGCAGTTCTGATGGTCTTCTTCTCTTTCTTATTTTTGAGACGTTAAGATGAGGCTTTTCTGTGCTACAACCTAATCAAAAGTTTAAATGTATAAAGAGAGGTTCTTCTCTTCTTTGGAACCTGGAACGGTATGTTTTCTTAATCAAGGTCATGCATCATCCTGTGTCGCCAAGCTCCATACTAACTTCCCCGACTTCAGAATTTAGCTATATGAATCCGTAAGCACAGAAGAAGAAGAAGAAGAGAATGCATAAGCTCCGAGAAGACAACCCGTCCCGGAACAGCTAAGCCAGCCACCGCATATGCTCCGAGAAGACAACCCGTCCCGGAACAGCTGAGCCAGCCACCGCATATGCTCTGTGTTAGTGCAAACAACTTTATGCCGTGGCCTCAGGGCCGTCGCGGCTTGGTTGGGACTCCGAATGACGAGGATTTTGCTCGGTGAGCCTTGCGAGACTGCCCTCGGTGGTCTATTATGATGGCCCGATCGGGACGTCTCGTCGGGCGGGAAGCTTTGTCGCGGCACCGGGAGAAGCGACCCCGTCCTGGTACCTGCATACAGGTCGGGTCGGTGGCTCGGCCCGACCCCTCCGATGATCAAGTCAGTGGATGTGGAGAGGATTTCCGGTGGAGAAGGGTCGTTTCCTTTTTGTGTCTGTCTCTCCCTCTTTTCCTTTTTCTCTTTTCCTCCCCCCTTCCTTCAGAGGCCGGGGGTATTTATAGGTAAGTTTTGACGTTACCTGATGTGTCGACCTGCCGGGGCAGGACCGTACCTCTGATGGCGTCTGACATCGTCATTGGTGTTACGTGGAGGACCGAACTGCCGTAGGGTATGGGCGAAGCTTTGATCGACGTCTTCCTCCGTCTCGACCGGTCGCGCGAGGTCTGAGGTCGTCCGGGAAACGGTTGACATTGGCGCACATCAAATCGGCGTTAATGCTCGCTCCCTTGGGCAATGTGCCGTGGCTGACGCCATGGCGCACCATGTATGCCGTTTTTGTCCCTATCACTCTGCGACGCCCACATTAATGGACAATTTGGAGAGAGAGAGCGAGCTAGTTGCTGGCAGTTTTCTTGCAAACAGTGGTCGGTGGGATTGCTGTGGTGGAAAGAAAGGGTGAGGATGAAGCCAGTTCCACGGGCACGTTTCTGGCTTGCTTCCCACTGCCTGCTCGTGAAGAGAAGCATCGGTCATCCATGATGGCAAGCTGTGGCAGGAGGCAAGCACACAAATGAATGAATCATATCAGGAAGGAAAGTCGAGGAGGAATCACACAGCACTACTGGTTCTTAAAGAAATAGTAACTGTTGGGCGGTGAAAGCCGCAGGTACAAGAAAAGGTATGCTTTCTTCACTCTAAGAAATCAACCTTGGCGTGTCGTAAAGCGAACGTGGATGATGCGTTTGCTTTTGAATGCTACGACCCAAGTCAGCTTGCTTGCCTCTGATGCCGCTGCATCCACCTTCGATCCTCACTTAGAAATCCCATCTGTGTGTACTACTCCCATGGGTTGCATACACCAGGGAGGATGTCAGGAATCATAACCGTGCCCACCAAAACAAAAAGAATCATGAACTATATAGCATCGTGTGTGTGCGAGTATCATGAATGGATCGGTCATCCATGAACACTGCAAGCAAGCCCGTCCACTCGAGGAAGGAACAGAGAAGCCGTCGTTTCACATGCACAAACACAACTTTCCTAGGAGAGGAGGCGTCGTACCCTTGCGAACGCTTTGCTCAGCCCTCCCCAGCTGACCATAAAGCCGCAGGTACAAGAAAAGGTATGCTTTCTTCACTCTAAGAAATCAACCTTGGCGTGTCGTAAAGCGAACGTGGATGATGCGTTTGCTTTTGAATGCTACGACCCAAGTCAGCTTGCTTGCCTCTGATGCCGCTGCATCCACCATCGATCCTCACTTAGAAATCCCATCTGTGTACTACTCCCATGGGTTGCATACACGAGGGAGGATGTCAGGAATCATGAACTATATAGCATCGTGTGTGTGCGAGTATCATGAATGGATCGGTCATCCATGAACACTGCAAGCATGCCCGCCCACTCGAGGAAGGAACAGAGAAGCCGCAGTCGTCGTTTCACATGCACAAACACAACCTTCCTAGGAGAGGAGGCGTCGTACTTTGTTTTCCTTTGTTTTTTTTTTCTTTTGTTTGTCATTGATGTTCTTGATTTGTTGGTGAGCTTTTTATTGTGCTTTTGATGGATTGCTGGTCTCTGATTTGGGTTTGATGGCTGGAAATTCTAAGCGTCCTCGTCTCTGTTCCTGAAATGTTAGTTCGCTGTATCGCTGATGAATAATATGGGTGGTGTGGTCGGGATGGTTGTGCGACATGGAGCAGAGGAGAAGAGACTCGTCGTCGATTCACTTTCTCCACTTTGATGACTGAACAAATTAGAAAACCCTATGTTATACCATCAAATCATTTGCACGTCCAACCGATCCGATCTATGAGATGGTAAAATTTGCTTCGGTTGAAAGATATGATGAGAAGCCTCCTCCATCGTTGTGCCTGAGACCGAGGACAAAAGCTGGCGACAGGACATGGCGATCGGTGCCTCTTTACCAACACCGCATGTGGTGGTGACCGACCTGATCGCCGAAAGGGTGATGAGGTGGAGGCCCTCCAGCATTTCGAGCTTGAAGATTGGAGGAGGGTCGATGCCATGGCATCCCATCTTTGTTGCTCTGCCAGCCCGAAAGGCATCATCTTCGCGGTAAAGACGGTTCCGTACTTGGTTTCTGATGCGTGGGATGTCGGATGGCATGACGATGCAGTCAGTGTTCCCCTCTTCTCATGTACTGAAACCCGTCGGCGAAAACACGCAGTTAGTGGTGTTTTGGCTATAACGTAATGCTGCGACATCATGTCGATGTGTTTCTTAGTGGCTTATTTTAATACTTGATCGACATGAACTGTAGCTGTTTCATTAAAAAAAAATGAAAGGAACACAGTGTCTGCTGAGACCGAAGTGTGACGGAATAATAATAATAATAATAAATTTATATCTTAGACGCTACGATGAGTGTCATCGTCATCATCCGGGTTGGGACCTTTAACTTGGCCTGCAATCCAATTAGACGGGCTCTTCCCATGGCTTTTTTCTCCTCCAACAACGACTGTCAAAGTGAGTGCCCACCACAAACCATTGGACACTCACCTAATCCTTTTTTACTTAAAATAAACAGAAGATGAGATTGGCATTGGCATGGAGAATTGAAGGCCTAATGGCCACTATTATTTGTTATCATGAGATGCTGAATGAAAGAAAGTGCCATCTTCTGCTTTTACATTAAAAACCAATGGGGCTGGTGACAGCTGCAGTTGGTGTGTCATTTTGGTCCCTTCCCAGTATACTATTTTTTTTTTCTTTTTGTTAGATTTCTTTAGGAAAATCAAACCTTTAAACTATCCCCATATATTCTAATTGTCTGACATGTAGGTGATGTTCACTTTAAAATATGTTTCGGATCAAGGTATCCAGACAACAACCCTCCTCTAATACTTCAATTAATGAGGCTTTAGAGGATTGGGTGTCTAAGCACCCAAGGTAAATGATATATTACATATATCCTTGAGTCAACTATCATTGAGAACAAAACTAAGGTGCATTTCAGTGGGATGGTCATGAATATCGAGAACTATTATATATATCCTTTAGTCATCAATCGTGCGATCATATGTCAAATCCAAAGGGCTACGGAGTAGCGATCCATCGAGTTAGCTTTCCCATTAACATTATGTGGTCGATCTTATAGGGCAAGTCGTCAACACCACATCGCTATCTTCATAATGTTGAGTCCCACCTAATGTATTGATCGAGTGGAGACAAAAGTACTTTTATGATTCTAAGCATGTAATGCATTTTTTTTTAAATATTAATTTAAATTAAAATTTTGGATGATTTTCCTAAAGAAACTTATCATTTTCTTGAAAGGTACACATAGTTTTTACTTTTTCAATTTATGCCTCTTATTTCTTGTAATCCCTGTAATGCCCCTCATCTTTATGTGGCTACCTTCGACCCACCATTGTCGGACAATGGCAAGGTGGAGGATGAGAAAGGAAGCATGAAGATCGAAGAGGACAAGGAGAAGAATGGGGTGGTCGCTAATGGCACCAAGGAGACGAGACAAGAGCCTCCAAATGGGGTTAGAAGCAACGAGAAAGTCGGGGTTGAGGCTATGGGCGTCATGGACGGTGATAAGGGTTGGCCTCGCCTCCTTGTTCAATTTATGCCTCTTATTTCTTGTAATCCCCATAATGCCTCTCGTCTTTACGTGGCTACCCTCGACCCATCACTGCCAGACAATGGCAAGGTGAGGGATGAGGAAAGGAGTATGAAGATCGAAGAGGACAATGAAAAGAATAGGTTGATCGCTAATGACAACAAAGGAGACGAGACAAAGGCCTCCAATGAGGGTTAAAACTTAGAAGCAAGGGGAAAGTCGGGGGTTGAGACTATGGGCATCATGGACGGTGATAAGGGGTTGGCCTCGCCTCCTCGACTTCAGTCTCATCGTGTGCCTACCCTCCACATCACTTTGATGACTGGAGTACAATGCTTCATTATTGGATGACTTGGCGAGATCGACAGATAGGAGAGAGGCGGTTATGAGGGATATAGCAAACGTGATGGGGAGGTGCTTGGCGACGATCACAAGGGAGAGGCCTTTCATGGCAAAGTTGGTGGTGAAACTAAGGGGGCAAAGCGACAAGTGGGTTTGCATAGGTGATGTTTAGCGCGATGGCCAATGTGGGGGAGAAAGGAAGGGAAAACGTCGCATGGCCACCTATTTCCCCTCCACGTCTTTCTTTCCCTTTATGAGATCAATAATCGTGATACATGAGGAAGGTCTAATGAGACATGATGGAAGACAATGGGACAAAGGCAACTGATAATAAGAGCCATTATGAATATTACAAAAAAAATATGAGACACCACATGGTCAGGCACCTTTCAAAACCGAAAATTCAAGAAAATCACCCTAAAATGTTAACAAACAAAAAAGTATGAGAAATTACTCTACACAAGGTTATAGATCCATAATATTTAGCAATATTGATCGACATTACTGTTTCCTCATTAATTGTTGTGATTCTAAGCAATCTCATACCGACAGAATTAATTTTCGAAATCGATATCGGACTCATCAAGCTCGAAAGCGCCTTCTTGACATAATCATCAAAGCCTTGGAACAATATAACACTGATGATCCATGCACCCCAACAAATCCAGACCCATCTTCTTTTGACATGGACGGCTCAAATTGCAATCTTGGAATATATATATACATGCTGCTAATCTAAACCAATCGAAGAGTAGGGCTGAAAGAATGATTCATTCCCACCGAAGCAGTATAATGTTTGGCCTAAAACATTCAGCAATCATTTTGCCTCCACTTAGATAAAAACCACTCTCAGAATGCAAACTGCATCGGTTTTAACTTTGCATCCTACAGTGAGAATTACAGGGAAAAATAATAAACAATGGAGCAAAAATTTTCAAATCTTCTAAATGGACATATAAGCCATATTGCTGTTCCACCAGCAATTCGCCAGGCAGGTGTTTTACGTTCTCTTCTTTTTGTTTGATTTTGGTTTCTCGCCATCCTTTCCTTTCCTTTTGCTCTTATTTGTTTCTTGGCTGGCTCCCAGCTTGCCCATCTTTTTCCTGTTAGATTTTACACTGACTATACCACTTGCGGAAACTTTAACCCCTCCATTTTGGAGAGCTTTCTCAAACTCCCCTTCTTTGTCGACAATAGCATATTGCTCCAAGTATTCTGGGTTCAAGATCCCATCATCATTCTCGGCTTTCATTTTTTCCTGGAAGCACATGCAAAAAGCTCAACAGATAAGTTTTAGAAAAAGCAAATATTGAACCACCAAGCAAAGCTAACATGCTCACCATAACCTCTCGTGCTGCTTGATCGAGTTCTTCATCCACGGATATGCTGTGAGGAGCCATTTCAATCTAATGCAAGGATCACAAGTTGAAGCACAAAGACACCGAGTTAGAGTGCCACAATCATGATAGGAGTTCCTTTTAAATTGTTTAAGTTGGTGGGTTAACCACAATTACTGCATCACAACAATCAACTGAAAATTATTCACTTGTCATATTCTAACTGTACATTATGTCGTGTAGTCCTTGTTACAAACAGAAAACACTTTTTGAGAGAGAACATTCAATGTCGTCATTGTGTCATGTGCTCCTTACAAACAGAATACTTTTTTGAGGAAAACAATCATCTTGAAATAGAAAACTTGAGGGAGAAAAAGGTTTCTAATAAGGTCATAATCCCTCTAAACCAGAGAGCAAACATTCATGATCCAAGTAAACAGTGCATCATATGCTCCTTATGAACAAGACACTTTTTAAAAGAAAGCGAGATACTATCTCGAAGTAGAAAACTTGAGGAAGAAAAGTTCTAATGAGGATATGATCTCCATTAGCAAATTAACAAATACAAGAATCTAGAATGGAGTTAAATTTGTTAATAGATGTGGACAAACACTATCACTACTCCATGAAACTTGCAGATCTAGAAAGAGTGTCAAGTGTTCTGAAAAAACCCCTTCTCGTTACATAGATAAAATAGATGTCATCTTCAATTAGCATAACAAGAAACCATAGATCTTATTCATTAATGGAAGATCAGTCATTCATCAAATACACCTACAAATTTGCCATGATTCATCTGTAGTTCTCCGCATATCTGATATCAAAAGACTATCACAATCTAAAATTTTCATTTTTTTTAATGTCCTCACGTAATAATAATTCCGTTACTGTTATGTTTTTCCTTTCACATACACTAACAACTCATTCAAGATTAGTGAACATGTAATTATAGTTTCTCCATATAGATGAGGTGAATTTGCTCAGCCAGTAGAATAATTTGTAATTATACATCAGCTGTGCAGCTATGGCCAACTGTTAGCTTATTTTATTGCAATTGTTTCTGACCCTTGGGCCACTGCCCTCTAGAAATTATCCACAAAGGATTGGTTGGAGCAACACTTTAAACTCCTTAGGTATCCCTCGATGAAATGCTAATACAAAGACATCTATGTTGTACCACGTTGTTCATACTTGACAAATGTCAATATTACCTCTTGTCAAGAATTACAGAATGATAAACGGCAATTAATAATAACAACACTTACTACCTTAAGCCGGGGTAATGTTTCATCGATCTCCTTGGCTACAACATTGTAAAGATGATTGTATAACTTCTTCATCACTTTAATAAACAAAGATAGTATTTGTTCTCTTTCTAGCTTCATTTCTTCCTGTTGATCCACAAAAAGAAAGAACAAAGTTCACAAGGTTTCAAATGCAAATAAATTTGTAATCTAAATTATCAGTGAACTGACCTTGATGTCTCCAACATCCTTGTTCTGCAAGCCTATGCAGAATAACACAGAGGATTGCACAGGAGACAATGTGACCGGAATATTGCCTTGGAAATACTGATGTGCGAGGATAGGCACTAGGTCTAGAATCTACATGATGCAAAATGGACAACTTTCATTACGTAAGTTTAGATGTATGGTTCTTATGAGTTATGACTGTCATAGATTTCAAAGAAAAAGCAAAGAAACATCATTCATCAAAACCCCTTCATTTATATCTTTGTTTAATGTCCTGCAACCCAAAAGTGGACAAAAGAATAGAGAACTCAATGTTGGATAATTTGGAAACAACACAAAATCTAAAAGATTAGTGTCATCGATAAGGATGTTAAGCTAGACACTTAGTTCATTTTAAAAAAGAATTAGAAATATTTTCACTCAAACAATTAAGATAGTCTATTCAAGTATGTGTTGGATCAATAAACATTCAATCTGACCAGGGAGCAACCAATTTGAGTTTAGACATGCCCAAAAAAGAAATACTATTTAAGCCACACAAGACCCTTCAGATTAGTAGTGCAAAGACAAAGAGGTATACCAAATAAAACTTTATCAAAGACATTTAAAATTTGGCAGCTCTTAGTTTACCTAGTGATAATGCTCTTGTCAACAACTCAATGGTGGTATCACTATTATGTACAATTTACCCAACTCCAAATAGTTAGAACTTACAGTGTATGACAGATGGCTGTCAGTACAAGAGATTAAAATTGCAACATAGACCACTAGATATAACATATAAAGAAAAAGTGTACTTGAAACTCTTACCATGTGATAGTCAACACAATTATTTGTATATGCTTCAAGTCGCTTCATATCATGAGGGGACAATAGGTTATTCATGGGCTTCAAGTCACCATTCATGACAGTCAATTCATGTTCCTGTTCTGCAAAATTTATCTTTGATGCCAAAACACTAGCAACATAGACAATCATAGTATAAGCATATGGCTAGAATTTATCATTGGAAGAAAGCTGAATATCTGAACTAACCTCATTGCGAGTTTATAATCAAATTTATGAAATGTGGTACCCAAAATACGCAGAAATCGCCGCCTGAAGTCTAGAGGAACATCATAAACATATTTTACTTATAATGAAATCAAACAGGGAAAATATAAGGTGCACTTTGGTATCTCACCTTGATAAAAAGGCTCTAGAAAACCATGTTCACCAGACTCACCAACTTCAACGTCATCATTGTTCAATGGTTTCAAGAGCATGCATGTGTGCTCACCAGTGACAGCACTCTGATACACATAAAAATAAATAAATGAGTAAAATTATGCACAAACAAAATTATGAAAGAACATATGGTGCTAGGATAATAGAATATTTTGTGAGCAAATCATAACTGGAATCTGGCCAACATAGAATGGAAAAAATTTATGCTTTCTCCAGAAGCGAAAAAGATCCAAAGTAAGTCCAAAAGAGACACCAATATAGTGAAGCTTTTCTGGATGTCTCTCACGAAGATGAACGAGGAGAGGTGGAAGATTTGTTCTGGGCTTTATGTTTTCTTCTAATAACGAAACCTGCAAATATGGCAGAATTCAGTAGAGTGACCTTCAAATGTGCATCAGAAAACAAATGACTGCCTGGCACGATAGAAAACAAATTAAAGCTAGCTAACAGATTTAAGAGCAAATTTTCTTGACTTGAAGCACAAAAAGGAAATTCAGAACTTATCGTGCAATGGCAAACAAATAATATTAAATATGTAAAATAAGCATTCTGGTGCTTCTTCAATTCCGAAAGAGCACTAGCCTTAAGTGGATTGCAAGACAAAAGCCTAAATCTAATTTTCTGATTTCCATAGAATACCCAGACCTCCTCAGAGTCACTAATCATGGATGACAGAAACACCGAAAAAACAGATGATTCTTTTTACAAATGCTTGCATGGACTGTGGTAGGGAACTAGATGAAACCAATTTAGTTGAAATTTCAACCTTCTCTGCAGCTTCAGTCACTCTGACTTTAGGCTCCTCAACTTGCTCAGTATCTTCCTCAGCAAAATGAGCAAGCTGTCCTTCATAATATCTGATGACAGAACAATTTTATAAACACAAATTTCTCTGACTTGTGGTTTAAGCTGCACTATAATTCAGTTCAACTTAACAAAAAGATCAAACATTTACGTATAGTAACTTGTAAACAAACAAAGACCCATAAGGGGCAATACAAAGAGAAAGGAAGGAAAATTTATGAGATAAGCAAGAAAAAAGTCTTTTGTTATTCCAAATGTTGTTTCATGATATGTCACTCACATGATGAAATGAATATGATTATCACAGATAATTTACATCACTTTTGTCCATATGTTCTCAAGACCAACACATATGCCTTACATACTTTCAACCCCCGTAGACTAACTCTTAGTATATCTAGACTATTTTATGCAAGATCCACCATGAAATCTGATAATTTACCTCTATTGTGGCACCATCACAATTATCAATCTTAGGAGGGACAGAAGATAACTATTTCAAGCCGGTGGCCTGCTAAGCAATGAAATGAAACCTTAGTAGAGCATACTAAGCCTTTCCATGCATTACTTGACATACCACTTATAGGCCCATTCATCAATTCCTACAACAAAGAGATCCCCTAAGGCTACTGAGTCAACCTTTGAGAGTTCCAAGCACTTGTCTGTCAATTTTCAGCAAGGTTTCCAATGATAATCCTTTTAGGAAAGGTTTTAATACCCATTCAGATGCTGATTTCAATAATTAGTCTGATTGGTATGGTACTGGTAAACCAAGTGATAAATCAACATGTACCACCAGGTATTACAGAGAATATTTAACAAATGAATACCAAGCAGTACCAAACTTTATGTTCCTACACCAGTTAGTATGAGATGATCCAAACAGCATCTGAAATCATGCTTTAAGGTTAGTCAGCCTAACACCACATTTTGGAAGGAAGAACATGATTAAGGTGTTTCATAATGCACATCTAACATCAAATAAGAAAACCAAAGAATTAAGAACAATGAAAATAGAAATAACAGGAAATCAGACCTTGTTAGTTGATCCACGGCAGTTGAGCCATATCCAAGCTGCAACAATCAATATGATAATGTTTCATAAACAGAGTATGAAATTAATAAACATGGAACAAAAAGAAAAGCTACACAAATTACCCTCAAGGCACTTGGATGTACTGCGATGCGCACTATTCGAGCTCCAGAGAGAGTAGGGAAGACATTATCTTGAAATTGTTCACAAAACTTCCAAGGTATCTGATCACCAAAAGGTTGGCGGCCCTCGCTTAAACTTTTTATTGCAGACTTACGTGATATTTGTCCTTCAAGGCAAACCTGAAAATTATATGAAATAAGGTAAATTTGCATGTTCATTCAAGAGAAAATTGCCCTCCAACCTATGACTAGTCATGAAACATGATCTGTATGGTGGAAACTGGAAAGAAATATCTCAATGTACAATGTTTAGCATAAAAATCAATCGGCAGAGGACTTTACTTTTGTGAGTTATTCCAAGTTGATAAAAGCTAAGATTCTGCTAAAACATTGACTTCTTGTGTAATAACTAAGTCAACTTAAGTGCCATTCTACTTGACCTAAAATCAACATAAATGAAAATTATCAAAACAAATTCTTATGCTCTGTAACTCCACTAGAAATACAGACACTTTTTCTATTAATTATGTGACTCCACCAGAAAACATGAACTTGTGCTATTAGAGGAACTTAAGCCCTAGGGACAAGCTGATTTCAAGGGCATTAAAATATGTGAACACTTAAAATCAATGCAAAAAGAAAATCCACGTTTGATGGATATTAATGTGACATGATACTTCAGGCCACATCAGTCAAGTTTTTCTCTCAAAACCTAAAATTTCTTTTTTTATTACTTTGAACTAAAAGAGCATTAAAACATGTCACACAGGTATGATGGGTAAAAAGCACAGATCAACCTGAATAACACATAAAATATCTGGAAGATGATTTTTTGATTCATCAACAGGACCTGCAAAAAGATACAGCAAACAGGTGCAGTCAGCAAACGAATATTAGAACAAGCACTTGCTCACCTTTTTGGCTAAATGTAATTGGTACCAACAACAAGCAAACTATACCAAGCAACACAAACAAGTGGTGAGATGGAGCATCAGCCATCAGTTGCAAGTCATTAGGTGAATTTTTATAGTGGGAGGCAACATAAAGGGCCATCATGCGCTGAAATATAAAATTATACATATGTTAGTTTGAACTCTAAGCATTGAAAAAAATTGAAGCATAAACTTTATTGGATACCTGTAAAAATATCTCACTTTCTTTATGATATGAAAAAAGTGTGTCTCGATTGACATAATAAAGATCACACTCACTTGGATGTGGTAGTCTATAATGATAGAGAAACGTTAATGATAAAAACGAGAACAACATGACATGGTCTAGCTTTCAGTAACATGACACTGACCTGCTAATATTTGGAATATAACTTGCAGCATCCAAGCAAAGCAAACCATTGAGCCAAGACTCAATGGGATCCCCAGAGGCATATCTGATAGATTCATTCAATTCAACCTTTTTGAAAAGCCTACCTAAAATTAAAGATGCAAAGGTCAAAACCAAAGAGCAATAACAAAAAGAAAAAGAAAAGTTAAAGCTCTAAAGCTCATTCCATAATTCCCTACACACATTTCAACGTGCATAATAAAACCTTAAAGAAACACTTCAATTTGATATCGAAAACTACTCCAGATGATTACCTTTGAACATGTACTTTCAAGAAAGTTGCTTTCTACTTGCATGCCAATAGTGCAAAACAACGACAACATAAAGTAGGCAAAGCAGAGAAGCACCAATTAGCATTTCCGCTTCAAGGTCATTAAACTTAATAGTGAAGATGGTACAAGATATGCTGCTTCAAGAACTACACATATACCAACTATTTGGGCTTAAGCATCTAAATGAAATGCTTAACAAATGAAACAATGGGTAAATGCATCAAGTTTATACAATAAAGGTAATGTATATATGAAGTTATGAACTATGGAGAAGAACATGAGACATGACAACTTGTGCAGCCATTGCCAAGTAAAAACTAAAAGGAATTCTAGGACTGCTGCATAATTGTTTTTCCTGTAACATCAAATGAATTGAATGAGAAGATAAGCTAACAATCAAAATGTATTGACGACCACATAACAATAAAGTTAAAGGAAGATAACTTGTGTTCCGTAAAGCTTGCAAAAAATAACATGGACTTTAACCACTAACTCCAATCTTGAGTCAGAGCCTTATTTTATGCCTTGCCAAGATGAGCCCCTTGCCCATGTCAGTAACAGTAACTAGTTTTATGTCGCCACAACAAGAAGTATTTCATGCACCATTATTAGCTACCAAGAACCAGGTCCTCAAGAGTCAAGACCAAGGGCCAACATATCCTCTACACCAATACTTCCTTTGATCGTCATCCCTATCTTATGTCATCCAACAGCATGTCTACTAATTATTCACTACACAATATTTGAACTTGTCAGATCTACACTAAGAAAGAAGCAACTGGAAGAAATACAAGGAAATGGTATGAAAGAGGCATAGCAATGATCTTATTTTGCAGAAGATTACTGAACATAAAATATATACTCAATATCATGATAAATATTCATATGAAAGATTTAGACCTTTTTTTGCATTGAAGATTTAGATAATAATGAAGCTGACAACAACAGAACCATATCATATTTGATGTAACCAGCCACCTTTGATAGCTAACCAAGCTTGTCTCAGCAAACCTTATATATCACAGCAGAGTTCTTCACAAAGACAACACGACTATTTTTTGGTTCCTATTAAACTAGCTTGAAATATGCAGGAAATGCTCCAAATATACATCACAAATAATCGAAAATCATTGACTTTACCAGAATGATTGCCATCAGCACCCTGACTAGGCATTTGGCTTTGTGATTCTAATTGCTGAAGAAGCTTTAGTGACAAAGACCGACCAGTTCCTTCATAGCTTAATGAAAAAGATACAACAACCGGTTATTACATCAACTTATTGTACATTTGTCCAAATGTACAATAAATCAATGGTAAACAATGGCATGGACATGACAACTTAAGATGGCATATCATACCCATTGACAGTAGATGAGAGGAAGACCAGATAAGGTCCAAGCAAGGATTTTACGATGGGTAATGGAATAGCAGCAGCTTCATCAACAACTAGGAGCTCAACTTGAGAAAGCTTTGCATGGTCATGTGGCCTCAAGTACTGTCCAAAAGAACATCTTGCTTAGATGGGTGGAGCCATTAGCTCGTAAGGTTCATATTTAGAAGAAAAAAACATAGCAAAACTTATTTAGAAATATCCTTAACATGAAAAGACTTTGTGCCATTGAAACTTAATGCATTTCTTCACTAAGAAAACATCTACATGTAATATATGGACAATTAGTTCTAAAAGCCTATATAAGAAATTTCTCCCATCATGACTACTTCCCCTCAAAAAATATATTCTAGAAGTAACAAAACAACCCAGTAAAGGAAATACAGAATAAAATTTACTTAGAATAACAAAAAAACAGAGCAATATTATATCACCTGAATCGTCTGGCGATGTTGCTTATAGATATTTATCTGAATTGTTGCTTTCTTCAATTCAGGATCAGCACTCTTCACCAGGTCATAGTGTAAATGTTCCTAAAAGCAATCCAATGTTACATTAAAAAAAAAGTAACAAACAAAATGATCAATCAAGTTTAAATTAGAATGTAAACCAGAACAAAATAGCAGATACAAGAAAAGCAAAAAATACATCAGATGCATAGAGCAGAAGGAAATGGTTATCAAGTTTGTCAAAGCAAACCATGAAATTGAAAAGTAGGCATAACGGAAATCTTAATCGATACTGACAAGATAAAGATTAATCAGTCGTTGAAATGTTATACTGTCATCAGACAAGAACCATATCTTCACATGTCAACTACGAAGCATACACCAATACCTGATTTCCATATGATGTGATAAGGCATCAGTATGGCAAAGCATACACCAATTTTTTGGCTAGCTACTTTGACAATTTTACATGTAAGAATAAAAATTCTCAACAATTTAAAATCAAGATTTGGCAATTCCAATTTGGTCTATTTGAAAGGGAAAAAAAATTAAAATGGTTAGAATAATAAAAAAACAAAAGATTTTACTCATCTATCATGCATAACAATATGAGATAAAAATTGTTGCATCACTTGCAATTTTTTATACCAAAATCACAAAATCTGATTATCAACTGACAGATGATGTCAGCATGGTTCTTTGGGATAATGAATAGAGAAAAGTAATAAGACAAATGTGTGCAAGACTGGGTATTCCAAACGTCCGATGATGTCTGATGATGTCACAGCAAAGAATTGTTTAAGACTGGGTATTCCAAACGTCCGATGATGTCACAGCAAAGAATTGTTATCTAAAATGAAAAATCTGCAAACCTTGTATTCCAATGCATTGATCCCCTTACAAACAAACTCAAACAAGGTCTTGAGATTCTCTGGGCTGGGTGCGGTGACAAATATATTGGAGTACCTAAATGAGAAGGCAAGTAGGCAACAGGTAAAAGTTTGAGTAAAAAAGAATAATGAAGTAGAAATGGGTTATAAATGTAACCCTGCAGCAACAGCTCCAGCGACTGCAAGGCCCAGAGCAGCAGATTTTCCACGCCCACGAGCAGCTATCAAAGCAACAGTACTTCGTAGTGCTTTGTCAAGAATAGCATCAAGAAAAGTAATAACAGCTTTTCCCTGTATGATTACAGATTCATGTATCACTCAAATCAAACAAACTAGAAACGAGGTAATAGATAAAATTATCTGGGCATCCACAGTATTTACCTGGTCCATCGTACAACACTTCCCAATCAGCGGACCAACAGGAAAATCGTCATGAAATTGGTCCTTGAGATTCTTTAATTCCCGCTCCCTTTCAGATAAGCCCTCAGGATCCTTCAGCAGTTAGGAAAACCACACAATAAGAACTGATGGAATTCTCAAATAACAAAACGAAGCCACATGAACGAGAGACTGCAATCCATGCATTATGGTGTCCGTTGTTGATGAGGTTAATCAGCAATATGCAAAATATTATATGTGAGCACATGCCAATAGGATGCACCAACAACCAAATTCTAAGAAATGGCTCAAAAATATTCGAGACAATCATACCTCTGTGATTGATACAGACTGAATTGATCTTATATGAGACGATATTGGTAAAATGTTAAGCTCATCATCCATTATAACACATGCCTTGCATAAGGCAATAGACAGCAAGAACCTTTCATTGAACCGTGCAGCCGCATGAGAATGAGACTCGGTTCGGAATCTCTCGTGTACATCCTGAAAGCGAGAGATGAATAAAAAGGTTAAACAGCTAACGTCTGAAACCAAGGGACAAAAAGATCGAAAAAGATAAGAAGTCCACCAAAAAGGCATAAATCCTATTTCAAACTATTTCTTAAGGGCAAATGATGCATCAAGGACATTCTAGGCAAAGATCCACGGCAAACTAAATAAAGAGTGCCAACAAAAAAAAAATCCCTCTCAAGGACATTCTATAAGCTGAAAGTTAGATACCTGTTAAATTTCACAAATATAAACTCTGAAAACAACTTAGGACATGCAAAATGCATTAAAGAGAATAACAAAACTTAGGGAAAAAAACATATCAGAAATTAAGAAGGTACCTAAATTTTGAAAAATAATTTATTAGCAAAAAAATATCAGAAATATAAAAAGAAAAAAAGGGGCAAAGATCCACGGCAAACTAAATAAAGAGAGTGCCAACAAAAAAAAAAATCCCTCGGGAAGTGATATTTAAAACAGAATGTGACAAATAAAGGCTCCTTTAGATTGGCTGCACAGGAAATGACGAATCAGGCTAAATATAGGTACTGATACAAGAGGTCATGTTCCTACATGGTACCGAATAGACCATCACATGTTCAGTTCAGAAATCCTTAATCAGTATTAAACAAGAACAAGAGCATTCATTCAATTACAAGTTATGGTTGCTCTGAAGATTACCATGACCATGGTGTAGAGACTGGTAAGAGAGGAAAGAGATCGGAGCAACAAGATTATGAGCCCACCACCCTCCACTGTCTCGATAGTTCTTGCAAGAAGGTTAGGTGTCAATGCCTCAAAATCCTACATGAATGTACCAGCTCCATTAGTAAATGAAAGTAATAAAAAAGATTAAGAGGTAAGAAACAAGAGCAAGTTAATTGCAATATCGACTAGTAATTTGCAACAACAAACCTGTAAGATGCACATTCCAAATGTATTTCCAAGAATCCTTTCAGAATCTTTATATAAGCAATATGTTATATTTCCGCTCTCAACAAAAAGTGAAAAAGGATCAACTTTCTCAGGATCAAGCAACCCTCTCTGCATCAACTTCTTTATCTGCTTGGCACGTTTTTTCTTGTGACTAATATAAGAATTCATTAGTCAGATCAGGTGAAAACACCAGATAAAAATAGCAAGCAGATACAAGAAGCATCAAGAAGAATCTAGATACCAAGTAATACAAAGCTATTACATGCAAAGGCTTAAGAAAGAAAATCGCAAGTAAAAGCAGCACCTGCTAAGCTCAAGCTTATCTTTGTAGCACCACAACACAGTTGGGCGAGACTTCACGACTGCCTTGCTTAACATGTAATGGAGATTCACAATCTGCATGCAGCCATGGTCTTACCTTTATCAGATGACAAGAATTAAAAGGCAAGCTCTGCATGATAATATGCACCACAAGCACAATGAAACCAAAATTAACGATCAACAACAACAAAATTATGAGTTCTTGTTCCTATTTCTTGCAGCCGCTTTCTTTCCCACTACAAAACACTTTACCTAATAATGAAAACTCTAGTCTCATTATTCGTGATATCTCAGGGCATATTTTAGTGGCTCGTGATATCTCAAGTTGAGAGCGATGATCGATTTCATTATTTTTTTTGAAAAACAAAAAACAAAAGGCGATTCGAACGGAGTAATCGATGAGGGCTAAATTTCATGATCAAAGAACTAACACCAGGTGCACAGTTGAGGAAGAGGGAAGTCACCTGATCTCGGGATTTGTCGCCGACGATGAGGAACATAGAACGATGTCTGAGCTTAACACCATTCTCGATGAGGGTTCGGATGCGGTCGTCCACCTTCTTCCTCATCCTCGACCGAAGGGGAGAAACCCAGCAGGGATTCGAGGGTTCGTAATCGCCTCCTCCGCACGCTAGCGATTTAGGGTTTTAGGAACACCCGTGCCGTTAAGGGTTTTTGATGGTCTAAAGCCGGTTGAACCAACACATCTCGGCCTTATAAATAGTTCTAAGCACCATTCCGGACAAAGCAGCCCGGTTCGGCCCGGTTGGGTCGAGGCGAGACAAGGCAACCCTTCGAGAGTAAATTAAATGAGAGACACTCAGCTCACCTGTCTCGGTCGAGACACGAAACACTTTTCCTTCGTCGACAAGCACGTGGACCGTGGACGACACGTCACCAAATCCTCGAGCCCCGGAGCACAGCGGGGGTCTCATGACATCAGCTCTAGCGTTCGACGTGCCACTCTCCTGTGGCACAAGTGTGTGTCCTGTCACGGTATGAATATTTTTCGTTCTTTCAGATTTCAGAAATAGCTCGGAACAAAACGATTCCTCTGCACGGAAACACAAGTAAAACAAGAAACACTTCGCACTTTAAAAAGAACAAAAAGATCTTTACAGCACAAATCCAGAAGTACACGTGACACTGTTCGATACAGTACATATACATAATCGGAGAAATTTAAGGGGAAGCCATGATTACTATTGTGTCATACAAGATTAATTTGGCTCCATCAACAAACAAATTATATTGGTTTAATCGTCGATGACAACTTAAAAATCAGCAATTTTATGAAATAACAGATTTTAGGGTCGACAAATTAATTTGT
This sequence comes from Musa itinerans, assembly GCA_001649415.1. Lineage (NCBI taxonomy): Eukaryota > Viridiplantae > Streptophyta > Magnoliopsida > Zingiberales > Musaceae > Musa > Musa itinerans. Next base: position 316,774 of record LVTN01000213.1, on the reverse strand, counting down.
TTTATTTTGGTTTAATCGGTCGACACAGCTCCATGGATGAGAAAGCCCATAGATCGACCATCTCGTTCCCGGTTCGGTTTCTGGCGATTTCTTGACTGGATCAGCCCAAAGGCTTATCTTCGGCCCAACAGTCTTGACACGTTTTGGTGGGAGCCACTTTTATTTGAGGAATGCGTTCCCTTCTTGGACGCAACCCGAGAAAAGTACCAAATCCTGATTGGATAAGTTTTCATAGATTACGTCACACGTTGCCACCAGCCATACGCAAGGTGGGTAAAGACGAAGGGTGACGTTGGCCGGTGGATTATTATTCGTTTCACATTGCCGTCCAAAGGAAAGTCTCACCTCACCTTACGCGGCTGCATTACAGGCTGCCCCAAAAGGGGCCCAAACGCGGTCGGCACCTGCGCCGTGCGCCTCAGCCGCAGGCGTTAAGACCGTCCCAACCGATGGTTAGCGCGAACCTTCGAGAGTCCAGTACGATTCGGTGGTTGAACGGTGTTGACTTCGCAACTTACTACCTCGTAGAGGAACTCGTCGATCCTTCGCCCCTAACCTTTTCCCGTTCCGACGACTCCTCTCCGGCATTTTCATCCTTCTCCTGCAGGAGTCTCCTCGTGTTAGGGATCCAAGTGTTCGTTCGCCATGATTCCAGAATAGTAAGCTCCTACGCTGCTCGATTTCCCCTCTTTTCCTTTGCCAAGACATCCTGCCCGCGATTAACTAGGGTTTGCTGTTCTTGATTCGGTCTGGATCGTCTCTTCTCCCATTTCTTTATTTTGTTGGTATCCTAAATGCTAATATGTTATAGCCTACTTTTCGCTCTTCACGGGCGAGCGAGTTCCGGATCCCTGTGTGGTTAGGTTGTCTCCCCCCTTTTGTATGCCGCACCAGATGGTGGCCAATATTTTTTGATACTGCTAATGTTTAGGGTTAATCGGTTGGTTTTGTGATTTTGGGTAATTTTAATTGGGGTCGCGTGGGGTGAATATAGCACTACTTTCTCTGACTGAATGTTGTGATATGTGTAGATCCACTATCGACATGGAACGGGAGATTCTTATGATTCATTTCATATCTTTGTGGTAGTAAATAGATTAAAATATTTGTTTGTGTCCATTATAGCTATCTAGTACCAATTACTACCTCCTATTCTGCGTGATTGCAATCATCATATACAATTCCTGAGAGTTGAATTCATGTAATTGATTATAGCTTTTGTTGGAAAATAAAAAATGGAAACGGGTTAAACTATTGCGGAAGTCCTTACCCTAGCAATCAAGAACTTTCTGGAGTGAGATTGTTAGTTAAACATTCCATGATGTGTGTTCTATGAGTGAACCTTCCAAATGAGTTACCGTCACATGGCATCTTGTTGTACCCTCAGATGGACCACTCTATAGTGTTTATGTGGTGTCTTCAATGTCTTCCTTCTGAAGATGTTCTTAATGAAAAAACAAGGACTTCTGACATGATTTAACAAACAAAAATTTGTAAGAATGCCATTCCTAAACATTAGCACTGACATCTAATACAGGATATTGAAGAAAGAAACTTGGTGTTTTAAACAAAACGTTAGCCCTAGTTAGGTATATATTTAGCTGTTTTCTTGCACCTTGTTTATGAGTAGAGCCAATAGACTCAAAGCTGCTGAGGTAGATTTATCATCTAGTCAAGAACTGGCAGCACATGGTAATTCAATGCTTTGAAACGGGAGATGAGAATAGGCAACAAACATTATTTGTTAGACATTTTTTTAATGATTTATTGCTCATAGACTTGCTGATTACATGATATGTCAGCGTTTGCTTTCTTAGCTGTTGGTGAAGGTATTTATCAACGTCATGTGCACTTATTGAGCTCTCATATTTTAATCAATTAACAATATTTTAACTTTATAATTGCCTAGTTTATGAAGTATTAGTAGAGCAAATTCGCCTTTGCCCATACGTCTATCATGCAAGAAAGACGAGATTGATTTGGTTTTTTTTGTATTGAGAAATGGAAATTTAGAACTTGAGCAACCTTGACCAGTGTATATTTTGCAGTGACTATCTTTTCAAGCTTTTGCTTATTGGAGATTCAGGGGTTGGGAAGTCATGCCTTCTATTGAGATTTGCGGTGAAGACTCTCTCTCTCTCTCTCTCTCCCACCCCCCTGGTTCTTTCTCAGTTGCTATAGTTGTATGATAATACTCTGTTATTGCTTTACATTTGAACCTTAGGAACATTATTACCATAGGGGCACTTATGATCATGGGCTCAAAAATCTTAGGATGAAGATAAAATGTGTTCACAGTCTAACTTTGTGACTATGCGGTGCTTGGCAGTATTGAGTATTTAAACCTTTCGGCTGAGTTTCAATTTGATGGCCAAATGACAATCATACATGATGTAAAGTAACTATGGTTCTTATGGATTCTTAAGAATGTTAGCCCTTGATGTATAATGTGCTACTTTGACTTCTGATTTTACTGCCTATTTATTTCTACTTTTTATTCATTTTTTGAGATCTATTATATGCTTTACTTTTCTTGCTGCAGGATGATTCCTATATAGAAAGTTACATCAGTACAATTGGTGTTGACTTTGTGAGTGCATTAATACTATACACACTTTTTCCTCTCTCCTCCAATTATATCCTCGCCCATACCAAAACCATACTTATATACCATTTAACGATTTGTTCCATCTTATTAGAAAATTCGAACAGTGGAGCAGGATGGGAAGACCATAAAACTTCAAATTGTAAGTACGAGCTTTGTTAGTGTCTGGAAGTGTTTGAAGGACTTAGTCATGGCATTACCTCTTCTTTCTATTGTAGTGGGACACTGCTGGACAGGAACGCTTTAGGACAATCACGAGTAGCTACTACCGAGGTGCACATGGGATTATTGTGAGATCCCTCACCATTCTTGTTGTGACTTAAAATTCCACGGATGAGTATGCTGTTTTGGTTGATAATCTGGCATATGACAGGTAGTTTATGATGTGACTGACCAAGGAAGTTTCAACAACGTCAAGCAATGGCTCAATGAGATTGACAGGTATGCCAGTGAAAATGTGAACAAACTTCTGGTGGGAAACAAATGTGATCTGACCGATAGTAGAGTGGTATCTTATGAAACTGGCAAGGTAATTATTCCTACTAGTCAGTTTCGAGGATTAAGGTAAAATATATTGTATTCAGTAAACTGCAATTGAAGTGAAGTGAACTAGGGTGGTATTTGGCTTTGCTTCTTGAAGGCATTTGCTGATGAGATTGGCATACCATTCCTGGAGACAAGTGCCAAGGATTCTTCCAATGTAGAGAAAGCATTTATGACCATGGCTGCTGATATAAAAGACAGGTGAGCTTAATATTTGTCAACATCTGGACTACTAGGAGATGATACTTATGCCAGTTCGATCCAATTTTTTTTTTTTTTTTCCTTGGACAGAATGGCAAGCCAACCGGCTGGAAGTGCCAGCAAACCTACGACGGTACACATGCGGGGTCAATCAGTTGGTCAGAAGAGTAGCTGTTGCTCCTGAATATATGTAACGTGAGGTTACGCCTTTGTTCCTGACAAAGATGCCGTTATGCTGTCGAAAGCTGGGACATGTTGATCGGACCTGCATGATTTTGTGTTGTTGGATTTTAAAGAAATCGGTGTGTCTCTTAATCGAACAAGATTGTTATACTCCACCCAGATGCCCTTTAGTACTGGAGCTTAATGACACAACGGTTGGATAGACGCAAACATGGTCCTGGTACTGGCGGTGCCTATCTTATATACATATATGTCTTCGTTAGCTTGCTGTGAGTTCACTACCTCTGTTGTTGGATTATTTCCTGTAACGTACATCCCAAGTTTGGATAACAAATAACGTCATTGTTTATCCTTTCTGTAAATTATTATGCCTGAGTTGTTTCTCTTTTTTGTTTGGCCTAAGTGCCAGACCTCAAAAGTGGCCTTCTAAAGAATTGTTTATCCTTTCTGTAAATTATTATGCCTTGAGTTGTTTCATTTTTTTGTTTGCCCTCTAAAGTGCCTTCTAAAGAAGAAAACGCAATATTGAGAAGAATAATATGGATAGCCAAAATGAGAACATATAAAGCAAACGGTTACTGTAATTTCGCCGTGATGATCAGAAAAACACAAAAGGATGTAGCACATTTGAGGGGACCATATATCAAACAATAATCAATACAAAATAGGTTATATTACAAACAATATAGAGGCATTTTCATATTAAAATTATCACCACAAACCCTTTAAATTTTCTTCTTCTTTTTTTCCTCAATGTTCCATTATATCAAACCAGCTGAGGCTTTATTCATGCAGATGTTTCTGCCATGTGCCAATCACCTGCCGGAAAATGTTATACGGTTCATTTGTGAGAGCTTATTCAAAAGAGAAGAAAAAGAAAAAATAAAAGAGAAGAAAAAGAAAAAATAAAATGTAGATCGATCGTGTGATTACTCTTCAAGAGTCTTATGGCCGCCAGATAGCTTTGTAATATCCTTTCTTCCTTCTGCGGTATTGGATTGTGATCATCGAATCCATTTTCCTGCGTCAAAAGGAGCTACAACAACACCATTTTCTTATTAAACACGCACCATTTTCTTGTTTCACCCAGAAGGCATAGTCAGAACTCCTTCCCTTGTGAGTCAACACAGCGACCAAGTCATAAATTCCAGTTAACTGCACCTTTTCTTCAGAACACAACACAGTAAAGATGATCAAGCAATTCTGTAGCAAGCGATTAGCTCTCTCTTCATGAAACTTGAAAGTTGAATGATAACTGAGGGACTTCCCATTGTTTTATGGATACTACGCTTAATGAATTTAAGAAAGCCATTTCAAATTTCATTTTCAGGAGTCGTTTGATGACTGCAGATGAGCTCTGGTCTGGTGCCTGTACCATGTGAAGCCACACACAGCAGGCCTGCTCTTCTTCAAGTGGGAAGAGGATCCTTAGTGGAACCTTTATACAAGTTCTGAATTTGTGTTTGGCAATGTGGCAAAGATGGTACAATTGATGAAAACAATTAGCTCTATTTCTCTCTCTGTCAATGTAGTTCACATGCATGCATGCATGCATGCATATGGATGCAGAAACATTACCTCATAAAAATGTCGATAATCAAGTTATTAAACAACAATAGATGGCCAATGAAATGACAACTCAAAGTGTACATCAAAAGTTTTCAATCATGCATCAACAATGGGGTCACACAACTAACAAACGACATGGAATTATGATTCCCATATAACACATTATATGATGTAATACATGACATGTAACCCTTGAAGTCTAACGGTGTGAAATTCAGACACCATAATGTTGACTGATGAGAAGGTAAGATTAAAATACCAAACTAAAAATGCAGTTAGACCTCTATATGGTCCAAATAAAAATCCATTAAAGGTCCGACTCAGGTGCAGATCTAGCTTTGTTGATCTCATGCAGTTAGTGACTGCAAATTATGGTTGGACGATGATATGGGTATAATGACTGCAAAATAGTGATCGTGGACACCTCATCACCGTGTGGTTGACACTCCATCACATGGTCGACAGCTCGTCAAACACGTGGTTGACACCTCACCACCATGTGACTAACATGATGTCACCCTCCAAACGTTACGACCCACTCGCAATCGCATCATATTCTCCAGATTCGACGTAGAACAATGACACAACGTTACGACCCACTCGCAATCGCATCATATTCTCCGGATTCGACGTAGAACAATGACACCCAACGCCCAGTGATTTAAAAAGGCGCTCGGGCGATCCCAACGCCAGAGAAGACATGTAACCGTTTTCGACTTAAACCACAACCTCAAGTGAAATTATCCTAAACCTCAATATAAAAAGGCTCCTTAGGCATGTTCTCTGAGCTGGTCTCTTTTTAGTATGTTCAACCTTTACAAACTCGATGTCTAGCTAAAACCATTTATTCGAGTGCTAACTTAAGCTTCAAGAGCTTTGTTGAGCATGCCCGACATAGTTTCGTAGGGTTCAACGTAGCTCCAAATTAGACAATCTCGAAACCTCTCAACCTAATACCACCTTACGCTGAGACGAAAAGAGTAGGAGCTTGGTTGGTTCCAAATCAGCATTCCAATCGAACAACCAAAATCTGCTTTAACATATTAGCGCTTAAAGGAGGGTCCCTCCTAATATGTCCAAGGAAAATCATGTAGGTCCCTCTTGGGCAATAAGGAGGATCCAACTCTCCCAAATCTTACTTTAGGATCCATCGAAAACCCCACCTTCCCGATTTATACCTTCCATCGACTATTCCATAATGCGGCAATCAACCGCCCATCAGTTACTCCACTCCCACCCATTATCACAATTCTCATCGAAGCATTCATTAACCTAACCCAACATGCTCAAGCTTTAACAAGGGTTGTTCAAGCTGACATTCCTTTCATCACTCAGCTTACCCAGCTGGCATAGCAAGGATCAACTCATTTGGTCACCACTCAATCTGTGACATTCCTATCTCGACGCCTATTGCTAATCATAAAACTGATCCTGATCTTGCATATTTTAGCATCATTCAATTTGATGGTCAATTTTGGAAATCCAAAAGTCCAACACGAATTCTGATGAGTCACAGCAACTGGATGATTCTTAAATTGATGATGATACGATTAAGACTCACTAAAACTACTACTTGGTCTTCTTCTGGGAAATCCTCCATAAATACAGGACCTCTCTATGGAGCTTGCACTATCCCATCTGCAGTGCCCATCATCATCAACTTCTGACCCTGTCAAATATCTAAAAAAACTTCATATTATGTATCCATAAGATATAAAAAGCATCAAAATTCAAGAAAAGAAAACAACCTCTTTGACACATAAAGTTGTCCAATCTGCATCATCCCACATGAAAGGAAAATGCTTCTTATAACTTCAGAACAAATTTATTAAAAAACCATATAACATGGAAGTTCATATACCTTCAGAAGGCCACCTTGGACCATAATTTTTTGCCTCTCACACAATTAACTTTTAAATTCAAAGGGAGGTTGACTAGTGCCGATTCCCACGACTGGAAAGATTTGTTTTTTTCCATTTGACACTAACTGCACAACGATAATCACATAACTATTCCATATTATGCCAGCACAAATTGTAAATTAGTAAACATAATGATCAGTTACCAAGAAAAACGAGGAAACACTTTAACTGGAAATGACATGATTTGCAGCATAAGAAAAAAGAATCCAAATAACTATTCACATAACCCAAAGAAAATTATTCATATAACGAAATCTCCAGTGGGCTTGGGAAGCTAAGAATTGCTTCTGGCTAGCGTATAACACTTTAATTCTTTACCTGGGAGAAATGACAGATCGAACGCATTGGTCAAGAGAGGAAAATTGTGCTCACAGTTTTCTGCCTATCATGTTGCTTAGCTTTTCTTTTACTTATTTAGCAAGGTACGAATAAGATAAAATAAGTAAGCTAGTTCTTCCAATAATCCAAAAATAATAATTCTATTGATGGATGATAAACACATTCACTACATCTAAGTACAACTTATGCATGTAACAGACTCTCAAAATTCATGAGCTGAGAATCTTGTGACACAAGAAAAGAATGCCAAAGGAGTTTTCAGAAAAAAAATGCAAATTAATCAAGATAATAGGGCACTCTAAAGAATTTAATCGAAACTATCTAAATCCCTGTGCTGTAAATGAATTTTTAAGGAATCCAAAATAGCAGAGGTTTTTTTAGGACGTTGCAAATAATAGTACAGGGCATTTCGCTGTTGGAATAGCTGTGATTATCTTAAAGCTTTAGTAGCACAATGCAGAAGCTTCTGTTGGCAAAAACAAAAAGGACACATGAAGGACCTGAGAGATATTGCAGCATAGTTTCAACACATGGAGAATTTCCAATGTAGTACAAGACGCATGGCAAGTGAAACACGAAAAACAAACAAAAGTCCCCGTGCCCTGACTATGCAATTGAGACATATCATACAGTGTGGCGTGGAAAACAGGCATTCAGAACCTTAAGCCATTCAACCTCTTTATCATGTACATCGTTATGAGCACAAAAACGATGATGTAACAAAGCGTACCGCATTCTTGGTAGGGTTCGCAACAGACTTTACACGATTTGTTGGATCAGAATGCCTCAAACAACATTAGATGATTTCCGTTAAGATTACGTGCGTAAGCATGCAACAAGGGATGAACATTAAGATATAGTTCGCCCTGGTTCATAATCAAGAACGATCGCAGAGTTACCAACTTTTCATCGGGTGAATAGACGCGATACAGGCATCGGAGAAAAATATAATGATCAAATGATTAATTCCCACTTATTCTCGGCCCAGATTAAATCGACCGAATTGGGGGAAAAAAAAGGAAAGAAAACCCCTTGAGGCACATTTGTGAAACAAGAAAATTCTTGTAATTGTTACCGGAGATCAAATCCCTCGGCAATCATGGTGAATATAAGCGAGGAAGCAGTTACTCTTACCGGTCGGCATGTTCGATGAATCGCAGCTCCTATCCTCGGAGAACGCGGCGACGGAGGAATCGAAGCGAGAATGAGAGAAAGGGAGAGGGTTTCGTTGGGCGACGAAACGACGCCTTCTTTTACGACCGGCGGGCGATGGAGAGGAGAAAAGATTACGCTATTCCCCAAGAAAGAGCGATATATAGGGCGACCTGATCGGCGACGGGTTACGGTGTGTATCATCCCGCTCGGATCCGGGTCTATCTATTGGGACCGTTGATTTCTAGCGTTGACTTCGATCGTGCGGTGAGTATTAGTTCACGGTCTGGGCTTTAGCCTCTCTGTGGCTCATCCGAATATAATTTGAACTCATATGTGTCTACCATAAAATATAATTTGAATTAAAAAAACGTGGATATCTCACTTCAATTATTCGTGTCGCATATACGGCTTTCTATAAAGGATTAGATTACTTTATGTGATAGAATATGTTGGATGATAATAGTCAGCAAACGATCATAAATAAAATATTTACATATTTTTAATCAATTACAAATTGAAAACATATATTATTTTTAATGAAAATTATATTTAGTTTGGCACCACTCTTATTATTTTACGATCGTAGTAGATCAAAAATAATAACCGAGTCCGGAGGCTCGCTCGAGCATTACGTTGCCTCAGAGCAAATTGGTGCTAAGAATCTCGCCCATCTCACCTCTCCTCGGAATCCATCTCCTTCTTCGTGTCCCTAGTGATGCGGCTTTTCATCTAGGGTTTGATGCCGTCCTCGCCCTTGATGTGCTTTGGATGGACGAGCCCTTCCCCTTCCCTCCCCGCTCCCTGCTGATCGCCGCCGGAGCCACCGCCCTGTGCTGCATCTGGGCCTTTTGGGTCCGACGATCGACCGACGGAGGGGTCCTCCGGAGGCCCCGGAGGAAGAGGCGTTGCAGTTGCGCTTGCGTCTGCGGTGGCGCCGGCACTGGCGGTGGTGCGGATCGCGATTCCTTCGCCGGCGACGGGGGCACGGCGGTGGGGGATAAGAAGGCTGCCGTGGCGGAGTGGCAGGCCGGGGGGTCTATGATGGAGCAGTTGGTGCCGGAGATTACCACTCATGCTCTCAGCTACCTCGATTTCACCAGTCTTTGCCGCCTTTCGATGACCAACTCTGCGATGAGGAGGGCTGCAAATGATGATGGCGCCTGGAAAGCCCTCTACCACAAGGTTTCCGCTTCTCCTGCCTCTTCTTTTTTGCCTTTTTTTGGTTACGGACAGTTGCTCGGTTTTAGACGTTGTGGTCCATCTGTTGATGGGCTCCTTAACTTGATCGATTGATTGGTATTACTCCTTTGATTGACGCCGTTGACTTTTTATCGTTGGTAGGAAGGCATACTTTACATGCAAGAGGAGGCACTTCGATGTTAGGAGTTGTTTGCCAAAGTTGTAGTCGTGCTATGTCAAAGTTCACTGTCGTGAAGTTTTGAAGGCCTTGCTCCTCTATGATTGGCTTTTTTCTAATGATAATCTAATTTAAAAGAAACCTTTTTTTTCTTTTATAATAGCTGAACAAGGAAGGACTCATATCATTGCTATAGTTAGCGAGACACCGGCCTGGGGAAATTCCTAGATCTCAAAAGATTTTACTTTCAAACGCCAGAGATTGCTGGTTGGTTGAGAATCTGGGAGTGCCTTCTTATATTTTGATAGTTGAAATAGGAAAAGTTATGACTTTTTCTTCAGACAGGACACACTTGGGATGTTTCTCCACTGTAATTATCATGGGGACAAATATCTTTGGATGACCCTAATTTTGCAGAGAACCTAATTAGTGCAAATTTGATGTCTGTGACTGGAGAAGTTTTTGTTTATGTTTGGTATGCTCTCATCTGCAATAGAGCTTAATCTGGTTTACAGGAGATGATTTCTTTGTGGCCCGGACCAAGATTTCTAGCGCGAATGATATAGGGTTTTCAAAAGTAAACATAATGGTATTGCCTGTGGCCTTTTTAGCATGGTCAGTTGCATGGATGATCCTATTCGATTAACATTGTTCTCCTGATCTACACCCAATTTAATGCAGATGCTGGATTGTCTTCATCAGAAGAACAAAAAAATCTGGCATGATAAACCAAGAATTTGGAACTCATTTCTTTCTTAGAAAACAAACTATCCATTTTGTGCAACCCAGTTCTGTTTCTAAAGGGGGCCATGGGTATCAAGAAATTTTTCTATCACTTCTATAAATCCTGATAACTGAATCCCACGACTCTGGCACATAACAAACTCTGAAGCACAATGAAAGGTGATTTACCAACTCTAGCAAGCACAAGGAACTGAATTGTATTGAAACAAAACCTAGATTTGTCCAAGTTGACTATACATGATTCAGTTTGTATGCTTCCTCCCTGTCTAATCATGCCCCCATCGCTGAATCTGAATCCAAGTTGACAAGTCTGGACCATGAAAGATAATATCCGTTTGTCAACCATATTGCTCCGCTCTCTCTCTCTCTCCCTTGATCTTTTCTGATTCGTATCTCTTGCTGACACTGGCCACTGTCTCGAGCCACCTGCAGCCTCACCATCTCCAATACTTCCCCTCCTCCTCCTACTAGGACTGCTATTACTCTTCTCTCATCCTTTCCTCCTCTATGATCCTCACTACTATTTTTCTATATAATTATAAAATCCAAACTCAAAGCACTTAAACACTCTCGTGTCGTTGACCTAAAGACTCATACCTTGCTAAAGAGTTGATGTGTCAGAATTACTTTGTTTTTCCTCAATTTTGCAATATTATTTTCGGAGAGGTGGTTGGTCTACATGGACAGCTGAAACCAAGATGATACATGGATGATTCTCATTTTCATGAATAACTGCATCAAAGGATGCTATGATTGGCTACATTTTAAACAATTAGGATTATGGGTTATGTGGAATGTTTTCAAGGGTGTCTAATGAGATTGGAGGTTGTACTTTAGATAATCATTCGTGCCTATTTGCTTGATGTTGGATGTTACATGTTAACTCGATGCCAAAGCTTGCACCCAAACTGATTACACAAATCACTTTTCACCATCATATATTGGTCCTTGTATGTAGGTTTAAAAGTGAGCTATCCTCTAATCTGTTTTCATCATCTAACTGGAACAGGATGTGGTTATAGCAATGTATATCTGTTGCATATCCATACTCTGTTCTAAGAAATATGTGCATGGGTCTACTCTTATCAGTTTCTGGGGTCTAAGTTTCCAAATTTCCAAATAACAGGACATGGTCAAAAGTATGACAAATAGTTTTAGACATGCTTTTAAATTCACTTGGCATCTGATGCACTTCCATGATTGTTCGTCTTAGAATTTTGTGTATATAATCCTATTTGTATAGATATTATGTATGACAAACATGGTTTTTTTTTTTCTCATTTTGTATCCCAACAGTTCTGGGTACTGGGTAGTGCTATGTTCATGTTAATATCCACAAAATTTCTAGTTTCTTCCTTACTGCGGTGCATCTCTATTCTTATCTGTTAGACGGTTTGCATTTCCTCACTAAGTTGATGGTAAATTTGAGCAGTCACTTGTGTTGGTTTAAATTGGATGGACCACATAACTGTGAAAGACTTCTTATGCTTCGTGTCTAGCATTTGGATGCTGCTGGCATCTAATGACAATTTGTTATATATGTTAATAATGTTTTTTCCTTGTAGGACTTCACAGTGGAACAGGACACCGTTAATCCAAGCAATGGATGGAAGGCTTACTATGCAGCCACAAAAGCCATTATCAATATTAATGCAGAATTCTACAATATAATCAGAGAGAGGTCACTTCCAGCAATGAGCCGTTTATGGCTTAACGCTGACTATGTGAAATGTATGCATGGATCCGGGGAGCTATTCACAGGGTATGGCCTAAACCTTAATTTCATTGAATCTGTTATGCTAGAAAAAAAACGTCGTGATGAAATCAGAATAAACACAGTTTTGCATTCTTGAATTTTATTCTACCTCAGAGAATGTTTTCCGTCTTATTTTCTTCTGGATATGTCTTTGTAAAACCTATGTACAAATCTCTTATCCGATGAATATGCTATACATATCTCTTTGATGTAATTTAATTTTCATTTCAATTGTTGCTAAACAATAACCAGTCGCTTGCTTGCAACCTGGATGACCAGGTTTTGGGCAACGGTATAACCTCTTTGGGTAAGAGTGCATGCAATGGTTTTCTGAGACATTGTGTTGATGGGAGTCTCGCCCATCGGGTTATATTTTTCTATATCTAATTAAAGAATAGATTGACTTTTACGAGAAATATCACTTAAAGCTAAGAGTTTGGTGTGTTTGTGGTGCTCCTTGTTCAACCTACACATTTCTTCATGTTGTTTACAGTTTGTGGTTTAGTGATACAGGTGGTGGTGGTTCTTTCTTGGCAGGTACGGTGCTGTAATTGACAGCTGGGCATTGGCATTGAACTGGGGCCAAGGCGGTGGTCAAGATATTGATCTCCAGATACGGGATGTGCGAGCTCGTATTCTGGATGGCATGGCTTGGGTCACCATGACCACGTATATTGGTGTGGACTTGGAGGCATATTACGTAACGAATATCTATGAGTTCCATGATGGGCGATGGTACATGGTTCACCACCAAAGCTCGATGATGCTAGGTTGAAGAAGCCGAGAAAAGGGTGATTGTCGATATGATGTTCTCTATGCATGCATTTCATTTACGATAGACAAAAAAAAAAAAAAAAGGAACTCCCGAGTCGATGAGTTCTGGTGTGGATACTTAAGTACAGATGCCGGAAAATATGAACAGTACATTCATCTGTGCTGTTGGTCTACGTAGTCACAGAAGCTGGCTTTGGTACCATGCTCACCATCTCCTCAGTTTCTTTTTTGTTCTTTTACAACTTGCATAGGAAATGGAAACTTGCAGGAGAAACTTACAGATCAAACTGATGACTAGAAATAGAAATAACTCCTTAATTTGATCAGTTCTGGTGTGGATGGTAGAGTTGAGAGAGCTGAGAAGATGCACGGTCGAATTATATTGACTTGTATGGATGAAAATGGTTTTTCTTTATATATATATTGTTGTTGTTGTGATGTTGGTGGTATGTCAGTCCTTGGAGTGTTGCTGCGGTAGGAAGCACCTGTTGTTTTCCAATCTGGAATTTGATTCGTTGATGCTGGCAATGCAAGATGGTATAAGCTTGTCTGGATCAGATGGTATTACGTTTACCTTCAAAACAGTAATGCGAAGTTGGCCCGATAAGGGTTTAAAAAATCCTGATCCGATATGGTGATTCGGGTTTCCACCCAAAATTCAATATTAAAAATTATTTATAGAGAAATTAATAAGAATCTAAAATTATTATTAACTTATGCTAAAAACATGGTTGTCTCGTAGCACGCAGCTCGTTCCCCGTGTCGCGTGCCGAATCGTATGTTGAGTCAATAGCATGTAGCGGTGGTCGGGTACGGTCATGCAGGCGGGCAGAGTTGTGGCCGTGTCAGTGGGATCAGGTGGGCCCACGCGGAGAAAGAAATCAATCAATCATATGGGTGGGCCTCACCACGAAGCTGGATTTTTCCGTGTGGGGGCCGTGAAGTGGACGGCGCTTCCCGTGTCGGCCTGCCCCATCCTCCTCCTTCGACGAGGGAAACGGATTCCCTGTGATCGACGAGAAGTCGTTTCCCAAGCTCCTTCCACAACGCACTGACCTCTTACGTCTAACGTTCTTCTTCAAATCCTGTCCCCCTTCTCAACGCTAACATGAATCCGATCTAAGTTCCGTCCGGGATCAGAATGCTGTCGTCGCCTTCTTCTACGCACGTAAGTAACCCTACATTGCCGAGGGAGTTCGAACACGAGCTCAAAAAGATGTTGAGCTTGACGAGCAGGATAGAACGGTACAACTATTACAGGTTAATCTGACGGTGGGAACTAATGATTCTCCTCACTCGTCTGCATGCTAACAGGGAAAGACTTCCTCACAGTGACTCATCCGATCCGCCGCTCTCCTGAACTTGGGATGCTTCCGTGTCGCCCTCGCCGTGCTCGCAGCATATGCCCTCATCCTCTCGATCATGGCCTCCGTGTTGGCCTGCTCCGACAATATCTCCGCCAGCTGCTCCGAGCTGATCGCCACCCTCACCCTCCAAACACCCTTCTCCGGCGAACGCAACACCTCCAAGTTCTTGAAAGCTGCTGCCCCCTCGTACCTCATCGGTCCACCTGCGCTCCCACCGGGTCTGCATGCGGCGGAGGGCGGCGCAGAAGCCATGAGCTTCGCTTCTTTGATGGTTTCCGGGTCTACACGGACGCAGCCATGAGCTTCACCAATTTTTGCGCCGCCATCATGAGCAGCTCCTACCGCAGAGCAACTCACGGTGGCACCCTTCACGGTGCAGTTCCCCATCAGCGCTCCGTCTCCTCCGACAATGGCGTCCGCCGGTATTTAACCGGGGGGGATCACAGAGCTGGCATTCCTCCAGGAAGAAGAAGACAAAACGCTGCAAATAATTCTCGATGACCTTTTCCTGAATTCCAAACCTACGGGCACGCTGTGACTTCACAGAGGGTTTAAGCAACACGGAGTCGACGTGCGTCGTGTGTGACGGGTGAAATCTGTGGGTATACGGGACTGAAAAGCGTCTGCCATGGATGTCTTCGCAGCATCGGAACAGCCTGCTAAATTACGCGGAGCGCGAGGCACTCTCTGGTCCACACACGCACACAGCATCATTAATTGGGAGAAAGACGGACTGAATCATCTGGAGAAGGCAAACGAGGAACAAGTCAGAGTGGCAATAACCACAGACACAGCTCATCAAATCAGAAGAGTTGCTGACGCTCGATTATGTGTTCGATTCCCTCAGGATAATGGAGACGGATTGGAAAAGAAAAAAGGATCGAATCGAATTGCAAATGAAAGTAGAAAAGGACTTCCGTTTAGAAACTAAAGCGGAGATCAACAAGAAAGCTTAAGCTTTGGTTTTGCTGCAGGAAGAGGATTGGCCGACTGGTTTATTCTCACTTGGTAGCGAGTGGACGACATGACAGTGTCCATCATCCTCCCCGGAATATAAAAATTGCTCCTTGGCTCGGCAAGCAGAGAAAAATAATGCCAAGCGAGTGATAGTGCAGCAAAAAGAACAGTCTGCTGATTAGGTACAGCAAGCTTTAGAGATCAGATTATGGATCTTTCTTTATTATTTGAGACTCTTCTCCCACCGATGGAGACGAGAGTAGGTATCAGATAGTGAACCATAACAGCATGAATTTATCTCTCTCTGTTTTTTTTTGCTTTTTGAGTTGATTTCTCTCGAACGTCACCATCCTGCGTTTGCGTTGCAGATGAGAGATACTCGAATCGAATCGTGAAAAGCAAGCATAGCGTGACAAGCCATTTATTATTCCCAACATCTAACGAGTGATGATGATCTGCACTATCCGTCTATCTATCGATCTGTCTGGAGGAAGGATCGGTGGCTCCTGGCTATACGTACCAGAGCACCGCACACAAGTATAAAACCCGAGCTTATTATCGTAACACCGACGGTATTCTCTCGAGAACATAACCCGGACACCTTATTTTAGACTGCTAATGGAAGACATACATCGGTCGTCGTCTTCTCACACCACCCTTCCTCAAGCGTTGTCGTTCTCGGCAAAGATATCGAGGAGCTTCAGCGCCTGAAGAGAGAAAAAAATTGCTGTGTGAGCATAGACTTTGTCTCATCGACCGTAACGTGAGATCAGGGATGACGATTCATGTACCTCCTCCACGTTCAACTCCAATCGGAACTTGGGACCATCGTAGTGGTGGAGTATGGGCCTGAAAGCATCCTCCTCCAGGGGGTCATAGATCTTCCTCGTCACCACTCTCACCTGGTCAAACAAGAGCTGCAGCGTCAGTGACAGGACGTGCTATTAACTAAGTCTAAACCAAGCAGAGTCTTGGGTGGTTGCACATCTGCGTCCAAAGATGACGAACAGAGCAGCTGCTCCGCCCCACTGTCTTGACCACCCCAGGTGGAGAGGTGTTCGAAGGACAAGAATACTATTGTTCCGGCGATTAGTATGGTTGAGGTCAGCAAATTTCGAAGACAGATGATGCGATAATTGAACCAAAGATGGAGTTGGGAACGAGAATAGCTTTGGAGTTACCGGATTGATTATTCCGTCCTAAATAAAGAGGCAACCATGGCATGAAAAGAAGATGAAAGAGAAGAAGAAGAACAGGACACCTGAGCCGGGAAACGGGACTCGCCGGGGCATTTCTTGTCCTCCCAAGCTGTGGGATCGATGTTGGTTCCTCCAAAACTCGCCGCCTGCACAACCGAAACGTATCCGCGTATCGATCTCAAGAATCTAAGGCAAACTTAAATCATACTAAACTCGGCACCTCAAAGATCCCGTAGAGCTGATGGGTTGAGTAGTTGTAGAGGAAAAGCGGCAACCCCGGCTTGATCGCTCGGACCGAATCCCTGTATCTCGATGGCAGACCTGACAATCACGAGCGCTCGGGATTACAAGTTGTCGTCGGAAACGAATCTTTTTGGCCAATACATATGATGATTAACGTCGACACGCTCTCCATAGGAAAGCTGAGCGGTGAGGCGAATACCAAAGAGCTGCCTGGTGAGATTCTCCGGCATGGTTTCGTTGTTGCAGACGAAGATATAACCTCCGATGGCCTCGTTCCTCGGCAGCGCTTCCCCCGGCGGCAGCGTCTTGAATCTCTTGTCCACGGCCCCTCCTCTGTCGTTGTTGTTGTTGTTGTTGTTGTTGCTGTTGTTGTGATTGTTGTTGCTGTTGGTGTTCTTCTTCTTCTTCCCCAGGTTGCCATCGTTGCTAACGTTGTTGTTGCTCTTCTTGCTACCGCCGAGGCTAAAATTGGCCGGCTTGCCGATAGCTTTGTTGAAGTAGTTCTTGGTCTCCCCGCCGCCGTATTTGTAATCGATGTTGTTGCCGGTGAAGTAATTCCCGTTCTTGGCGACGCCGTCGTTGGTGTGCTTGCCGTTGTCGTCGACGGTGTTGTAGCGGTTGAGTTGGCCGTTGTAGTTGTTGTAGGTACCGAAGGCAAGCTTGTGATTACTGTATGTCATCTTCCAGGGGTTGGGGTTGAAGTCGGCCGGCAGGGGGGCTGAGCTGTCGAGGTTGCGGCGGTCGTCGGTGCGCCTGGCGTCGAAGGAGTCGGTCCATATGCTGTCGCCGAGTGAGAGGTTGGAGAAGGTGGAGGTGTGCAGCCGGAGCTGGTCGCTGAACTGCCAGAACGAGGTGTTGTCCCTGCTGCTGCTGCTGCTGCCGTGGGCCTCCATGTGTTTGTGCGTTGGACGGGAAGGTCGTCGGGAAGACGAGCGCGAGGTGCATTAATATGGGCGTGCGAGAGAGAAGACAAAGGTTAGAGGAGGAGGAGGAGGAGGAGGTAAGGAAGCTTCGTGGAAGTGGGAGAAAGGGAAAGCGTGTGAAGATGTCAAAGGAGAAGCCAAAAGAGGAGGGCGTTTTCTGGAACGGAAGACGAAGTGGCGGATGACCGACCGAGTTGACAGGGAAATTTTATTACGATAAAGAAGATGGAATAGGGTATTATTAATTAATTCAGGATGAAAATGGTATTCCTTGGCCAGTAAAATAAATTTTGAAAAATAGCAATGTATTCGGTGAGAGGACCAAATAAATGTTGAAAATAATAATAAACTCTTAATTATTTTAACACCCGAAAAAAAAAAAAAAAAGAAGAAGAAGAAAAGGGGGTAGCGTGTGGCTTAGGGTTAAGCAACGTCAGGAATTCTAGAAGCTTCTAGTGATTAGAGGTATGATTTATTGTGCTGCATTAAACCTAACCATCATCCCCTATTGCTAGACGACAAGTCTATGGTTGAATCGTATACTGTTTTGTCTTTCTTTTCCACGATAGAAAAAATAGGGCTACAACCAACTATGCTCAATAAGTCGTCATAGCATCCGACACACCACACCACACCGGCATTTATAATAAATGCTTGCAACCAAAATTCGGAACAAATCAATGTTATTCTTATTAGTATCGGATGATTGTAGTTTGTTTGTCAGAGACAAATGGAGGCTTTATAATGAGGTCGTAGATATTAGGGAGGGATTCATGCTTGCACTAAACCAAGTGATTCATATTTCTGGGTGGAAGTCATTTTATTTATTTATTTATTTCTTTGTTGTTGTTCCAACCAACGCGTTAGCTAAAACAAATGAAGGAAACAACGCGATGATTGATTGGTATTGGAGTTGGCAAAAGAAAGACGAGAGGGGGAGTCAAAAAGGAAGTCAGAAGCATCACCATGTGTTTCCATGTAGTAGTACAAGAGACATCATCATCTTGCGAGTTGGTCGCAATATAAAATGGATGGATGGATGTGCGCTGTCGGTCGCGGTGACACAAAAAAAAAAATATCCTTTTTCACGGTGGGAAGAGGTCGGCATGCAATTAAAATATAACTTCATTCAGGTCAGGTCAGGTATCGTCCCCCGCAATCCAACTAATTCTTTATGGCGCAACCTCTCTCTTTGCCTGCATCAACATACTCATCTTTAATTAGTATTATTTATTAACAAAATCACCCCAGCAACACATTAATTAATTAATTAATTATTAATTCATAA
Source organism: Musa itinerans (assembly GCA_001649415.1). NCBI lineage: Eukaryota > Viridiplantae > Streptophyta > Magnoliopsida > Zingiberales > Musaceae > Musa > Musa itinerans. The sequence continues at coordinate 297,649 of LVTN01000213.1, read as the reverse complement.
TCGACATTAATCTAGATTGGTGGTATGGTACACCAACTTCAATTCATGACTCGAGGGGAGGCCACAAGACGTGATGAGGATATTGAAGTTGCATAATCACACCACATTACTAACCTTTTTTGTGAGGGGACAAAACAAAGAGTCGGTGGCATTGGCATCCCCATTGAAAAAGTCTTCGTAACCCGTGATCAGCAAACTCCCACCACACCCCCCCCACCATAATTAATTCGATAATTATTAACCACAGCTGCTTGCCATCCATCATCATTCACTTGTCAACTGCTTCTGCACAATCACCAGCCGATGGACATTACAGACTGCGACCGTGAATGGTCGCAGGAAAACATAGACCCAACCGATGAGATCCCTCTGCATTTTGCGATCACGAGGATTCACGCAAGCAGCATTATTATATCAACATAAAATTGAAATCTACGGTACACATCGCCAGATAGACCCATCTTTTTTTTTCTTCTTCTTCTTTTTACTTCGTTTCGAGCTTTCCACCACCCTGCCTGTGCATAATAAATGCCCGTACATTTCGGTCTCAAGATATCATATGTACATCAGAAACCTTATATACATCACAACATGAATCACCCCCTTCCCCCCACACCCTGGGAGCCAAGCTTTCGCATTAGCCCATGGAACATGGGATGGGCCTAATATCCATATCCAGGAGAGATGCATTCCAAACTGCAGAAATCTATAAAGCAGGAGGAAACAACCATCCGATGGTCCAGCCAAAGAGCAACCCCACGCCAGCCAGACCCAATCCAAGAGATAATGCAACTGCATATTTGCATATTTCACATTTGTGCTTTTTCCTCCTCCTCCTTGTTACCTTATCTTCCCTGGATAATTTCCCCTTGGGTGCTATCCAAGGCAGCACAGGGATAACCGTCGATATCTGGTGCTCCTTTATCCTGAGCTGGAGAAAAAGGTTCTCGAGCTGCAACATCAGTAGCCACTGCTTGTATGCAAATAGATGAGAAGCCTGTCTCAACAATAGCTTGACTATATGTTCCTTCTCATCGTAAGCTTTCTGGGCTGCCATTTCAGCTTTCCTAGCACGGGTCTGGGAATGGCAAAGTGCCTCCAACAGCTGAGCTCTTGAAAGGTCATCCTCACATGTCTGGTTACACTCAGGTTGTTCATTTTTCACATAACCTTGAGCGTCACTGCATAACATTAGAATTTAGAAATATATTCAGAAAGCACAGCATTTATATGAACGACTCCCTTCTGCAAGACATATTTATACTGCCGAGAAATAACCAAATGTTCATAGAGGAAACAGAATAGAAAGAACATGCCATATTAGAAGAGACTGTCAACATTTTCGAGGTCATATAATGAAAAGGGCATGTCCTAATGGGCATAAACGCTAGAAGAACAAGCTGATGAAGATACACAATTAAGTTAAAAGGCTGATGGGATGGGATACTATGTAAAATAAATGTTCGAGTTTGCCATAGATAGGCCAATTCATTTGACGACCTCTGCATGGCTTTGGAGGCTCAAAATTATAAATATATGCAATGATTCTTACTATTAACAACTAATAAATGCTAGCACTATAAGATGGATCTGCTGATCAATTACCACTCTATTACTCTACATCGACAAATAATCTAATCGATCTTGGCATGAAAAAGTTAATCGATCAAATAATTTAATCAATATGAGTTTTTCCTCAATGATACGTCGCATAAATTTAGCATTGCAGTATCGCTTGTATGTCATGTTTAAATCAGCCTTATCGTCCACCGTGATCGAGCAAGAAAGAATATTGGCCCAGCGGAAAAGAAGCATATTACATGACATGGATCAGTATAATAGAATCCATAATCAGTTTTGTATGTGAAATTGGAGAATGTAAAACATTATTAAATGGAAGCAATTTTGACATTGGCAACTCTTTTTACACCATTCATCAATAAGCAGAAGAACAAGAGTGCATTAGTTAACGACAAAACACATGTCGATACATTGACAATAAGAACAAGTCATTATTCCCAATATTTGATGTTCAGCTTCCCCTTCTCATTTTATAACGGATTGAAGCTATCAGTATCTTTCCTTCTGTCTCTTGTCAATTGATGTTGCACTTCATGTTTAAATCCTATAACTTGGTGACAGTCAATATTTATTTTATCACTATTTTTTAGTGATATTGGGTGGTGCAGACTGGAATGCTTTGCTTCATATAATGATCATGATTCTGCTTATTCTGCAAAAAACTTTTTTTTCTAAAGATAATCCCCCTGACTCTGAATTTTAGTTTATCCAAACTCGTCTTTCCTTGGTCTTCACTAGCAAGTGATATATGCTACAGAATTTTTATTTGGGACAGGTGAACTCATTAACATAGACTGCAAACAGATAAGGATCTAAGGCCAACCGTTAATGCAACCATATAATAGCTGGTAACTAAATTCAGGGTCAATGCAAATAAAAACACAACACCATGTAGTCACACAAATATTTCACTGAAATGAAAAACACAGCACAAACTAAATAGAGCCTTGCCTGTATGGTTTCTCCGAATCATGCAGCATATAGCCTCTTTCACCGGAAGACAAGTTCTTGTTGTCAGATTTCACAGAAGTAGATGTGTTACATGAGTATTTGTTGCCGTTGCCTATGTCTGCATTTAGCTTTCTACCCAGAGATGATTGAAATATTCCACTAGTATCTGAATTCTCAGGAGCAGAAAGTGGGTCCCTAGTAACATGAACTGTTTGGCTGGGCTTAGGCAGATCACAGTTTTCAATATGGTGCAGTGATTTTTGGGCTACCAGCAGAGCCAACTCATCTTTGTCTGCAATACGCCACCATGGCTCAGAATTATTACCCCCAGCCCATGATGTTTCAAAGTACGAAGAGGCTTTCTCTGGCCTGCACGAAGTAAATTGATCAACGGGCTTCAAATCCAGAAGCCCATCCTTTTTATCAAGATAATTCACCATAGACGTTTTCGGCTTTAGCAGCTGTTGTGAATAGCTGGTTGTTGTCTTCATCTCTTTGATCCTGGTTTCAGAACCATGTTTCTCGAAAGCTGTTGATACCACCCAAGAAGAATCCATAAAACACACCTCCTTTTTAAGGACAAAGTCAACTGGCAAAGACTCCCCACCCAGCTTCGATTTTGGGACTGCAGTTTCCATGTCCTCGTCAGCCTCATCTTCTAAGGAGCTTAGTTGCTCACAAATAAGCTCATTCTGGTATCCAAAGTTGGGTTGCAGCTGAAGCCACCATTTTGTTTCAGGTGATAGATAGGCATTCGTGAGATTCCTGCTAAAAGGCATGAAGTTAGGGCCAGGGGAATCTTGTGCACTTGCTGTGTTCCCATTGCTTGAATCACTTTGTGGGGTAGATGAAGAACAGCAAGCTAATTTTGGAGCTCTTTTTGCATCTTCCTGGACTAGATAACGGTTTGCAGTGCGCTGCCAAGCAGCTCTGGCTTCCGCAGCTGCCATTAGTGGCTCATTTCCTCAGACTATTTGTTATAAATGCTTATCTGCCGAATACAAGTCAGAGTTCCTCAAAATCAAGACTATCAGAAGAAGCAACTAAAATTTTCCATGTCATGGTTCACAGCATACCAAATGTTAAAAGCATTAAGCAGGGACAGTTCAGACAGATAAAGAACTTTACAAGTTGTAGTGCTCAAGACCACCAAATATAAGATACATATATAACCTACTCAAACTACACATACAAAGGATAAGCATCATCAACTATGAAATGATACATAGGGTTCCTGATTTAATTTCATTATGTCAATCTTTCAGACATACAACAAGAAGTTATTATGACATCCCGGTTTAGTCCCACATAAAAAATGGTATAAATCTTTGATGAACTTACAAGGACTAGACGAGTTGAGTCTACCACCAACTGCTTGGACTTAAGTATTTTGGGCTAATAGTTTAGGCTCAACAAGTTGATGAGTAAGTTTTGAATCGGCCCTATAAAAGTATAACCCAGCACTAGTGAATTGTAAGTGAGATGGATCCTGTCAGAGGTAACGAGAGCAATGATGCTTCAGCTTGTAAGGTTGGTCGTAGATATAAGCCAAATGCTCCATGTACCCCAAGGGTTCCCCGAGCAAACCAAAACATCGAGCCTCTTCTGATGCTTCATATTGTGCAAGAGCAGACTTGGTCCTCTGCTCTACCAGGAGAAGACTTTGTACAAGCTTCAGAAACCTCACTGAATCTACCAGGTAGTCCTGAAGCTTTGGATGCCCCTTGTTCACGGAGTTAAAGGCTTGGTCCGTCGGGTTCTGATAATCTGAGGACTGAAGGAGAAAGGACATAGAATCTGAGGTTGGGATCATGTCTTCTTGAAGGGTATCTTCGACAAGAGGTGTTATCAGATTCGGACAGAATGATGTTAACTCTCAGATATATAGGTCCACTTGAAAACATACAAAAGATCGGATGCTTATAAACTGCCTTGTTCCCGGCGCTTGGAAACATAATGTGTTTCACGTGTCATCGCTTCAAAGGTACATTGTGGATTCATCCTAGATCTTATGATACCAACCTCTACAATTGCAAGAAGATACTGCTTATGAAGCAGTCGATCGATTTTTAAAGTACTACATATGGTAAAAATGCCCTAGCAACACCACACAAAAAAAGAAGTTGTATGGGAAAGAGAAGAGGATGTTAAAAAATGTTATCAACATCTTTTACTTTAAGGTAAGTCGAATCTGAAACCAAATTCCAAGAGGGGGAGAAATGTAATCATCTTTATTTTCTTAAATTGAAAGATAATAATGGTGCCCACTTCATTACCATTATTTTCTGATCTTTCATGCCTTTGTAAGGAACATATTTCAGCATTTAGTATATATATTTCCTACTCTTGAATACCTTAATAAGGAATTATCTATTTTATCTTAATTAAGAATAAAAAATAACATGGAAATCAACCTCCCTACCTCATTGGATATCCGTCCTCATCACTTTTTTCTTTTACATCGAAAATTTAAAATAAATAATCATCATAATTTTATAAAATGTTAAACAAGTCAAGTTCATGAACTAGACCAAGTGTCTGTTTTCTGATTGGTCTGTTCCAGATAGCTCGCACCTATTCCCCCTTTGAAATGGAAAAAACATACACAACCACTTTCATGACTCACCGTCACTAAAACTATGTAATCCATTATCTCATGCCTCAATCCACGAAAGGAAGATATTTCCAATCGTTGGACCTTCTAGCAAAACCCCATTAAAGAAACAATTGCCAAGTCTAAAAGAATATAAAGAAGAACACCCACGTGGCCTACCCAAACCAATTCTGATATCGCAAGAAAAAAAGAAAAATAGGAACCACAAAAAACTGATATAAAACTGTACTGCATAGAAGTAACATTTTTCATTGATAAACCATTTTCTATTATAAATCTGTTAAGGGCAGAAATTGCAGAATAGATCAATAAAAACAGCAAAATGAATGGCTATGTTTTAAGAAATTATCAGCATATCTCCTTTTCAAAACAGGCCAAGTACAATGGAAAGAACAGTAGGAATCAAGGTATGAAGTTCATAATATAACAACGATCACTATAAGCTTCCATGTCATCTAGATCTTACTAATGAGTTCACAAGTAATCTAGACCGGTAATAGCATATAATGATCGACACTAAGACACAGCACAAGGAACTTTTTGTGGTATGTTAAGATGAAATTAAGCACCATTGAAAGCACTCAAATTTATTTTTTATTGCTAGTCAAGTAAAGGTATTAAGATCAAGATACAATACACATCATTATATAACTTGTATCTGCAAATTTCTTCTAGGCAGCTCTTCATTTAGTGGTATTAAGATCAAGATACAATACACATCATTAAATAACCTGTAAATCAGCGAAAAAATGACAGTAGCAAGGTGACAAATATGGTCACAGAACTTTAGAAGATTGTAATCATCAGACTCACCATGTTTGTAAATCTATATATAAACCATAAATTAAAAGAACGAAAGATCATTTTGTTTTTCTTTTAAACTTTTGCCTCTTGGAGGGCAAATGAACAATCATCATTGAGTCATCAACAACATAATCCAACCTTTTCAAATTAAAAACGGTGTCACAGAGAGCACTTCACAATGACTAAAAAAAGGCTCCCTAGAAGTCTTCATAGGGCTTGACATTGGGTTGTTAAACTAACATGAAACAACAAAAGTTGATGTCAGATTCCTAAAGGCTGAATCAACCTACCTATACGATAAGGGGTTTCACAGAAAACATAAAAGGTGCATCGAAGGATGATACCAGTGTTGGGGGACCAAAAATGAGACACTTGGATGATTTCGGATAGCACTCTGTGGAGCTAAAGCACAAGCTGAAATTACCAATTAGACGATGGATGATGGCGATAGCTAATCTCTCATTCCACAAAGTCTTTATCCATATTTTCATGAGATTAAACATCCTTCTAGTAGATAATCACCAATAGAAAGCTAGATTCAGGTCTCATATATGGAAGCTCTCGGAGCTTTCATCATACAAATGACAACCAAATATTATAGCACGATGCAACAAGTAACCCCGGTGAAAAGTCTCATACCTACCATCGTTTCCTGATTATCTACGAGGCTAAAATCGGGGGAGAATCAGTCACAGAACAGAATAAAACTCGCACATGGTCCGATAAACCTTTAAATTGAGCAACCTAAACTGAAAAGACCTAAAGAAACATAAAATTTCGAACAAGAAAAAATTATCAATTGCCAGATTCAGTATACGGAAATCCTAATTTAGTTAACTTCAACAAGCACAACTGACAACGCTTCACCCGAGAAAAAGTAAAGAAAAGCACAACAAGCATCCAGATATTTCACATATCATCGACATCATCGGCGAGATCAAAACAAGAAGATCAGGAGCTAACCGATCATGACAAGCGATGCCCCTACAGTCACAAGAAAACCACCATCAACACAAATCAGAACCTATAATGACAAACGTCAGCACTACAGCTCAAGAAAAGTACCAGGCAAGCAGGAAATCAAGAGAAAAAAAAATTGAGAAATAAAATCGCCACTACCCTCTAAAGAAAACCACTAGGCAAGCAGGAAATCAAGAGAAAAGATCGAGAAAAGAATCGCCGCAAGGAGAAGGTACCCGAACCCGATCAGAAGACCAAACACCGGAATCCAATAATCAGGGATCGGGGACGAGGAGACGTACTAGGGAATCTGCAGCAGCACGGGAACACGGAAATCAAAATCCAGAATTAAGTCGACTCCCATCGCCGGACGACGATACATAATCGATTGTGACGCAGAGGACGGAACATGCCAACGAAAAAGAGTCGGGATCGAGACAGGTTGCTACCGCTCTCTCGCTCTCTCTCTCTCGTTTATCTCTACTTCAATCCCCGAAATATTTTTTTTTAACCGGCAGAAGCAAAACCTCCAAACTAACGGGCCGTAACGACCAATTCCCCGCCCCCGTTATTTTACACGATCCATCTCTTTTATCCTCTGCTTCCCCCCCTTGTGGGCCCCGCCAAATGGGTCGTGTTGCGGGCACCACCCCCGGTAGAGGAGAAGGGTTTCTCACCACCTTTTATACGCTGGGTAGTATGTATTACGAAGAATGCAGGAATACTTTTCCTACCTACTTATTAGTCGCCACCGTGGTGGGAACGAGAGCGATCACCGAGTCGGACAGGATCCCGGCGCACCATGCGGGTGTGACATGATGGATCACAGGGATCGTCCACGCGAGAGATGCTCGGTGGCGATTGGATCGATAGATATCGCCTTCGCTTTCGGCGGGTGTAGCGTCAGATGGCGATGACGACTTCACTTAGTCGAGCCTCCCCGAGTGATACGGATGATAACAGGCCATGCCCACTTGCTCCATGGACATCACACCATGGAGAATACGTATACCTGTAACATTTCAGGCTCCTCGTACGTATGTTGGTTAGTCACTGGGCAACGCTGTATACCTGTAACATTTCAGGCTCCTCGTACGTGTGTTGTTGGTTAGTCACTGGGCAACGCTGAAGCATACGGTCGTTCCAACGCGTAAACAATGTTTTAGATACATAAAAAAAAAAGACATCAAAACCAACGTGGGAGCGATTTCTTTATGTTGATGTTACCTGTATCGCGACTTGTAGACAGACAGACAGACAGCAGGCAGGGATCCGTCAGGTTTCTCGGCTGCGGCTGACGAAGTAACAGGGGTCAGTTTAATGATTATGCCGGGGCCTATCATGATCATTAATTAAACCGACGCTTTATACAAATCTACGTGTCATCCACCATCGACGAGGCAAGTTGATAAATCGACACTAAAACTCGAAGAGGATCAAATTAATTGTGTGCTAATAATCCCTTATGACCAAACATTCGAATTGGTGTCAGAATCGACCCGCCACCTGCAAAGCTAATCCGTCGAAGAAAAGCGGCAACCTGTTGGCAGGCTCACCGGGAGCTCCGTGTTAGGTAAAATCGTGAGTGGCGTTGGGATGATTACACACAATTCCCAGTAAACAATGTGCTCAGAGGGCCACAAAACCAGGTGCTACAACCTGTGTAATTTGCTCTTTCCCGGCAGAGGCTTACGCGACAGCGACGAACACCCCCAAAAATTTCCTACATTGGCAACGCTACAAAGCCCACCTAAGTTGGGGAAAGTGCGCCCATGTATTAGGTAAAACAAACAAATGTTGGCTATCGAGATTGTTCCGAAGAGAAAAGAAATCGAGGGACAACAAGTAAGGGTTTTGATTATACAACAACAGTAGCACAAATTGCATCACGAATTGTGTTATATACTCTACGAGGTCAATAGTATCGAGAATCATGTAATTCACACGACATGGTTAACGAAAGTAATCGCATCAAACATCATGCATTTAACGATAAACTTAGTAGAAGAGAAGTACAATTGAATCGAATAACAAATCATGCATTCAAAGCAACCCAACCCAACCCAAATCAAAGCTTGGATATGTTAAAAAATCTATAAATGTTGTGTGGTTCAAAAGCAACCCAACCCAACCCAACCCAACCCAAATCAAAGCTGCCTAACATGCGATCTCGAGTTTTATTGATCACCTGGACTCGTAGTAGTGATGGGTGGATGACTCCAATTCCATGGAACTCCTTAAGCGATTGACGATTCAGGACAGATAATAAATATCGAGTTCTAGTACTACGTATTTGACACTAAATCCCACTGCATAAAATTTATTTCCAGAAGAAAAGACGACACCACACACACACACAAAAAAAAAAACATGGGTGGCGTACAACTCTACCTTACTAAGAGTAGCCCCTTTTTTATTGGAAGACATCCGTGGTTGACTAAACTTGTGATTGTTTTCGTTTCAATAGTCATCAGGGCGATTTCCCCCCCCCCAAAAAAAAAAAAAAAAAAGACTGTCAGGCACCGAGAAACTACACTGATCGAACGAACCTATGATGGAGGATGTTATGGGATTAATAAGATGTTTGATACTAATGATCCAGGAGCTCTCAAGAGACTCCAGACCTCCCTGGTTTGATTGCATCACCAAGTGAGAAGAAGCATTGAGAAACTATCCTAACCTGCTACTACTACAAACCCAAATAAAAAATGTTAAACCATCATCTAGTCTACGACACATTGTTTGAAAAGTTTCAACATAGGCAGGTGTAGTCAAGTTTTGGGAAAGAAGATTAGTTTTTTCTCCAATTGCTAAATCGACGACTAGCTATTGCTGACTTGATGAAAAAGGAAAACTCTCCCATACTGAAATAGGAGAGGCTGGCTAACTTTCAAATAGAAGACATGGTCGGCAGCTTGAGATTTCGCTATCTCATTGTCTAAAATGCCAGTGTTGCTTATTTGTATTACGTTTCCACTCTCACCAGCAGCTTGATGAAGAATGAAGAAGCTAAAAATAAATAAATATTCAACAGAAAAAATAAATAAAGTCAAGTGGATATCCTCGTGGTGATGATAGGTCGATTGTTCAAGTATAGAAACTTAGAACGTATCCAAGATAATGCAAATTCAGAATTGTCCTGCGTATGTTCAGGTCAAACTCAGAAATATATGCAGCACAAGATAACATCAACTAAAAGTAATTGTGGAATAGCTTCTCCAGAACTGACCATGACATCATTGAGATTAATCCAGCAAGTCTATCTTGAATGTAAACACATTCTGCAAAGCAGAACTATTTCATTTGCTGGTGAGGAGTGAACACCATCATTTTGAAGCCAAGGTTGGCTTCGAATCATACTTTATAACATGTTGGATTATTCATTAAAGCATGCTGCTCCTGAACTATAGATCCAATAATCCTTTTTCCGAATTTTTTTTCTTCCCTTTTTTGAAAAAATAAAATAAAATAAATCTAACTAGGTCCATCAATTTGCATGCAGAGCTATAATATCCATCTTGATAGAATTTTACCAAGGAGAAAGAGTTCTTGGTAACCAAGCTAACTTAATTTAACTTGACCCATCCCATATAGAACTAACTATTGGGGATACCTCCCATCATGCATTTGTCAAACAAATCAAAAGATTTGACAATTCTGAACTTCAAGAATTTCCATCCTCGAGTGAATGAATTTGGAGGACAAACATTCACAGGAACTGCCTTCGGGACATCACCATTGAGTATTATATATTTCTACTCGTAATCTTAAATACCTAAACAGAGAGAATATTGGGAAGAAGTTACACCAAAAGCATCAACTTCCGACCTAATACTTACTGCGCATGGATGTTTCCCTTGAAAACGCCGGAACTAGAGATTAACCACGATAAATCGCTGAACTTCCAAAGATTCGAGCAAACAAAGGGAGAAGAGAACATTCTGAAGAGATATAGGACGAACAATTTGTAGCAGCAAGAACCCACAAAGATAGCTAATGCACGCGATTCGTGGAATTAAAAGGTCCTCGTACCTTTTGCTTAATCGGATAATATATGATGAACGAAGCATAAGATTCGAGGATTCTCCCGAAATGAAGTGCCAAGTCGGGATTCTGAATCGCCGGGCCATGAAGACTTAGGGTTTCCTGAAACAAATATCAAAGTGGGGTGAGGGTGAGGGCGGGCTTCTTAAATCCAAAACGAGTCCCGCTCTGGAAAATGCCCGCCAACTCAAAGTCGGTAGTAATTTATCGCTTGAAATTTTTTAAAAATTTAAAAATATATAAAGATAAAAATAAATGATTTTTTTCGATAAAAGATAAATGACAGAGATAAGATTCAAGGTCAACCGTCTCCGATATATATTGTTGGTGAACCTTTACGTCATAGTCAAGGTGTCAGCACGGCTTGGTTCAATCCTGAATGCATAAGGTTGCCCACACGGATGCTCGGATAGCAGAAGTGCACGTCGGGTCAAGTTGAGCTATGAGTCTTGTTGTTTGCTTCTTCGTCGTCAGCCCCTGCACACAGGTCGAGATCAGGAAGGGGATTTCCCGACTCAACCCATCCAAAGCTTAAGTTAGCGTTGAGTGGAATATAAGTGAATTGAATGTGTGAAAGTCCTCCCCCTCCTGATTAAGGAGAGGGTTAGTTTTTATACTTGTGAGGATGAGTTAGTCATACGGGGTCAATTAGCTGCAGTCAGCTCCTCGGACGATCGATTTAAGCTTCTGTGCAAGCGCTGACCGACTTGCACAAATCAACGCCGTGCAGCGTTGCCCTAAGCTTTCCAGAACAACTGTACCATGATGATATCATTCGTACGAAGGGGTCGATGAATGGCTACTCACCACGTATATGCTACGCACCACATCGAACTTGAAGTTTCACATCTGCATCATCATATCTGTTTTGTTTGGGTGCACGTGAGCAATATCAAAATGTGACATATCATATATCATTAAAATTCTTACCATCTAAACTAATTAATATTTTTAAAATAAATAACTAAAAATTACTATCGATAGGAAAATTTAGTCCAGCCAACAACTAAGATTTTTTATGCTTTTAGAAGATTGCTTAACCATTGTATTTTATGCTGAAATGCGGGATAGAATATCCTTCATTTTATTGCATGTGATACTTTAACTATTCAAGTATTCTAAATTCATGTGGAAGTTAAGTGTTTTTTTCTGTTTGTGTCGACCAAATGTTGGATTTATGGTATTAAAAAGTATATATATTTAATTTAATTTAGCTTATGCTAAATAAGTTGTATGACAACTTCTCGAAAAAAAGTCATATATTTTGGACTTTTTCCCCGATTATAATGTTTTTGAATGGAGTTACCATATTATGATTTAATAATAAAAACATTATGGGTCTATTGAAAATATTACAACTGTAGTTCAATTACTTTAAATCTTATCGATCTTAGTTCTTAATGTTATCATAAGTTTCAAAGTTTTATTTGGCATAAATGATTTTTGAAAAGAAATATGATTATTTTGGTATATTTCATGATAAAGATGATAAATCTTTATTTTTCTATTTAATCTTAATTTTAGGAATATATATTCTGAACATTTTATAATATTTATAGTTAATTAGTATAGAAATAATATTAATCATATACGGATTCCTGACGATCCGCTTATTATGTCGGCAGTGGCGTTGCTTTATGATTAGTGCAAAGCCAGATTCCCCAACACCTACCTCCTCGTCCTCTTTAAAAGCAAACAGAAATTACTCGAGGGAACCGGAGAAAGAGGGATCCAGCGCTAGGGTTAGGGTTTCGATCGGCTTTAGTGAAAGATGCCGAAGAACAAGGGTAAGGGAGGGAAGAACCGCAAGCGCGGTAAGAACGAGGCCGACGACGAGAAGCGCGAGCTGGTCTTCAAGGAGGACGGCCAGGAGTACGCTCAGGTCCTTCGGATGCTCGGCAACGGCCGCTGCGAGACCATGTGCATCGACGGCAGCAAGCGGCTCTGCCACATCCGCGGCAAGATGCACAAGAAGGTCTGGATCGCGGCCGGGGACATTATCCTGGTCGGCCTCCGCGACTACCAGGACGATAAGGCCGATGTCATCTTCAAGTACATGCCCGACGAGGCCCGACTCCTCAAGGCGTACGGCGAGCTGCCCGAGAACATTCGTCTCAACGAGGGCATCGGAGGCCTCGACGAGGAGGACGAGGGCGCTGCCGATGATTACATCGAGTTCGAGGATGAGGACATCGACAAGATCTAAGCGAATGGGGGTTTGCCTTTGCGTCGCCCGATCTCATGAATGATTTATTGGTGATGATACGTTCCTTTTTCAATTAATTTTATGCGTAAATCTGCTTCTGGAATTTGGGTATAAGTACGAAGATGCTCGTGTGCTTTTTAAATTCGTAAATTATGTGAGTGTTGTTGCTGGTACGAACAAGATCGTAACCCTTATCTGATATGATGATGATGCGTATGTTGCCTTTTCAATGTTTGTTGTGCGTTTTCTTTTGTGCTCGTAATTCTGGTATTTTGTTGCTTAGAAATTCTGCAGTTGATGTTTTTGTGCTTCTACTGATTTCCATCCGACACCTATATAGAAATTGAAATGCCATGGGCAATTCTTCCGTTAAATTGTTGTCTCAAAAGTGTATATGTTCATAATTTTTTCAAAAAAAAAAAATATGCTTGTCTAGTATTGATGGTGCCACATGGGAACAACAATCTGATTTGACATGAAAACTTGCTTCCTGATTGCACTTGGTGTATCGTTTGGTTTTGTTCGCAAACATGTTCCTTTCGTGTCTCCTTAAGATGTTAATTCACGGCTTGAATTGGATACTGGCCACCCTTTAACTTGCTATGTGAAAAAGTTTGCTGTTAATGTTAGTTTGTTCTTATTCCATGATTATACGTTTGAAAGACTGTTGATATCTTCATCACGATGATCTAAATGCTATCGTAGATACATGCTCTTTGTGTTGAGATGTTAATAACTGCATTATGTCCTAGATCTCAAGTAGTTTGATGGAATATCCGCATCATGTTGATCTAAATGCAATCATATTCTTGGAGATACTGTTAAAAAATTAGTGAGCACCAATGGTCGTTAAAAAGACTTGAGCAATTTCAAACTCAAAAGGATGGGGCAAGCTAGGTATCATGAAGTGGCATAGTTCAGTTGGAAATTTAGATAGTCAATAAATCAAGAGACGTGATCACGCAATAGGAATGGCAGCTGGAGGCGACAAAATTTGATCTCTCATGTGGTATTATTTGGCCTAGATATGATTATTTTGTTAGTATCAGTTTGGTCCTTTGGGGATGCTCTATAGACATTTAAGATAATTTTAGATTATGAATTTTGGACTTGTTATTGGCACTGCAACACTTTTTTTTTTGGACTTGCTTTTGGTGCTGAACACTTGTTTGGACTAATCGTAGTCTTTAAACTAGTTGTTGAGTTCTATTTATCTTTTTTGCCGGATACTAGTTCTGCTAGGTTGCCATGCTGTATTTGCGCTGGCTGGAGAAGGGGTGTAAGAGTAGATAACTAGAGGTATAACTGCAACCTAGGAAAGCTCTTTGTGAAAGAATGGACGAATTATAGCGTTCAAGCTATCAAAAGTGGGGTTAGAATGATATGAGGGCTTTTGTTTCTAGATGGAAGAGTGCACCGATTGAAGTTTGGTCATCTCTTTCCTTGATGTATAGGGCAGGGTGTATATGCCTCACATACCTGTGGAAGGCCACAACTTTGGTGTGTTCTCTCTTGTATTTGATTCTTTATAACTAGATATCTTGGCTCTAGTTGCTGCAAAGTAAAATACACAACTTGATAATCCCATAGGTGACAGTTGATTTGGAGTCGGTCAGCAAAGAGAGAGAGAGAGTCATGTTATTTGGTGTGAAAAAGGTGATAAGCTGGAAGAAGAGGAGTGCTACAAATATGCCTTTCTCTTCTTTTTGCCTTGTTGGGGAATGGGAGTTTGGTAGAAGATCTTTTAGTGGGATGATGGGGCTTTTGGTTTGTCTAAAGCAATTTTGATCTGGAGAGAACCGCTTAATGGGACTTTTGCTTGGTCGAAAAGAGCGTATCGACTAAGTCGAGTAGAGTAGAGTTGTGAAGAGTCTGATTACCAGCACAAAGCCTATATATAGATCATCGTTAAGGCCAACCTGTAGATGTCAATTTTAGGAGCAGGAGATGCAGTTGGACCTGATTGCACTGAATACAAACAGAATAATTGTCTGTCTTTGAAGTGAGAAGAATGGATAGGAGAAGGCAGAGACCACCGATAGGGGGAACAGGCAAGGAAGATAGGCAAGCTTCCAACTGTTATTAATCAAATCCCTTTGTTCAAAACTGATTTTTCTTACATATCCTGATCCCAGAATAACTTGAAACTCTTGTAGTCGTAGCAAAAGAAAACATAATGAAACAGAGCTTTTTTTTTTGTTCTTTAGAAACTCTGTAGGTTGTCATATTATTTATTCTATGTGAGTTGCTAAACTTCATTTCTAGGCGGAAATTAAACTTGAAATAGATTGTCATGCACATCTCGAACCTGCGACCTTGGCTGGTTAGAGCTAATAATAATAGGTCAATACTAGTATAATATTAAGCTTTTCATTTCAGTAAGTTTATGCAACCAAATTTAATTTTCCTAATGGAATAAAATATTGTGATGCACACACTGAATTATTATGGGCTTCTCATTTACGTACATCCTTTCTTGCTAGTTCCTCCTCTTACGTAGCAGAGTTTGACGACTCGATTGTTAAGATGCAATCCCATCTCAACGTGTCATTCGTATGCACTAAAACTGTAGTTTTCCTGTTCCATCTCAAAGGGGGGATTGTTCGACTCCTGGCGATGCCCAACTATCTATCCTGTCTCTCGTCGTTCCTAATCATTATAAATGGATCTTTATTTCTTAAATTTTAAATTTACTGAAGCCTGCCCCTAATTCTTTCCTCTTAAGCAATTCTATTCTTAAATCATATCACACAAATCATCCAACATCTTTTGCTGATAAATTTATGGTCATTATTTGCACCTAAGAGCGAGACGCAATCTTTGTTTGTCGTCATTTGTTTCGCTCTCTTCCCATCATCGTATTATTAGGATAGGGGGGATGGGCCCTCCTCCTCCGGTCGACGAGGACCAGCCCACTCCAACCGAGAGAGCCTGCTGTCGTCTGTGATATCAAGATGGGACGTCGTCGGATGTGACGCGTTTTTGCCTCTTGCGGAATCCTGTGTGCCGATGCATCCATCTTTTGCTCTTCACCTTTGCCTCTTGTCGTTTTTTTTTTTTTTATGGGGGTTTGGCATTTGAATTAAAAAGTGTTTCGAACATGGTTCTTGGATTTCTCACTTTCGGATCTCAAGTTTTCGGCAGCTTGACATGAGAGAGATGTTAGGGATGAACAACTAACTGACTCTGTGAATCGCGAGCATATGCAGCAACGGGTTACCAAAATAGTTGAAGATAACCATTGAACCGACGATCCCAATCTCACAGTCTCCGAATCTCATGGTTTACATCTTAGGGAGTGGAACACCATGCGAGAAGCCAGCCAGCCAGCCAGCCAGCCAGCAACAACTTGTTTCTCGCACTCCACCTCCTCGTCATACCTCGAGATTCTTGTTCGTCCCCACGGAGGATTTGTTGGTCTCTTCGACTGATATCACCCCACTTTCAACTCGTATCCCTTTTGCCAGCTCCTCTTCTAAGCTTCCGTTTGGCTTCACCAGGCCGATCTCCGCTTCCCTTCTCCCTCCTTTCTTTTGCCGTGCAGTTGATCCGCGGTACACCACGTGTAATGCGAGCTGAGCGACTGCAAACGCCACTCCCAAGCCATTCGGTATCTGGAGAAAAAAAAGTTGGTAGATAAATGTGAAATGAAGGGACAGAGTTGTCGAGTATCGGTGATTGGGAAGAAGAGGAGCGGCTTACGGTGATGAAGAGGTCAAAGCGGATGGTGGCGTAGGTGGTCCAACAAAGGCCGTTGAGGAAAGAGGCCAGGGAAAGGGGGAGAGGCATGAACTCCACGCTCCTTGTCCGTATCACCTGTCTCTGCACCCATCCAGATCCAAACCACCTACTTCAGCAGTACCAGATGAAGACGAAACAAGGAACAAAAAAGCACAAGAGTGCTCTTGCGTTCTTGTTCTTCTATTCATTTCGGTGA
This sequence comes from Musa itinerans, assembly GCA_001649415.1. Taxonomy (NCBI): domain Eukaryota; kingdom Viridiplantae; phylum Streptophyta; class Magnoliopsida; order Zingiberales; family Musaceae; genus Musa; species Musa itinerans. Next base: position 280,552 of record LVTN01000213.1, on the reverse strand, counting down.
CATCTCGGTAGGGAGTCGAAAGAAGAAGAAGAAGAAGAAGAAGAAGGTAGGCATGCAAGTCTAGCCATCCACGAACATACCATGGCAGCCAAGGGAGCGGCGTACATGCCGGTCCCAAATATGACGCAGAGCACTCCAACGATCAACGACCGGCGCTCGTGGCTGTGGACAAGAGTGAGGATGAGGGCACCCACTGCACCCACGAAAGCAATCTCGAGTAGCAGCACCAACAACACACGAAGCCGCTGGTCTCCGTTGGCGCAGCCAAGGAAGACGAGCACGTAAATAAGCTCGATGACAAGGCCCGAGCCATTGATGGTGAGGACCAAGGTGCTATGGGGGTGCACCATGGGCAGCCCGTACAGCACCCACATCATGCAGTTGAGTAGGGTTGCCAGGTACGGGGTGGCCGGGAATTGCTCCACGCTTCTACTCTTCCATATCCTACAAAACGTTGGGCTGGCAACAGATAAAAGATCAGCAGCAGTATATCCGGTGGCAAGATATCAATCATGAAGAACACCGAGGAGTACTAGCGCTCGTGCTTACGCTGGCGAGAAGAAGAGCACCAGAGCGGTGGCGTTCCCTGCATCATTCAAAGCAATAATTTTTGAGGAAAAACACAATGACTTGGGTTTGAAAGCATGAACCGAGTCGAGTCTACCCATGATGCCAACAGCCGTGCGGATGGTGTCCGCTGAAACCACCATCTTCCCGAGAAGAAGAACACCGTGGTGATATCTCCAAACCCCCCAAGGCCAATGCAAATGTTCATATAGAGAGAGGAGAGGGAGGTGGGATCAGGGTCTCTCCGGTCGGGTTGGTTAAAGTAGGACATGGATTGGCGGGGGGGGTAACTGTTGATAGAAATGGACACAAAAGTAGGCATTGCCGTATCGTTACTGTAAAAGAGACGAGAGGGAAAAGAGCAAGTAGTGCATGTTAGGCCTGCCCATGAAGTTTCTTACTACCGTCCTCCCTAAGGTGTTGTGATCTGCACCAACTCTTCTGCTTTGCCATTCCGAGCTTGTCAAGCCATGTGCAGGTCTCCGTCTCTTTTTGGTGTTAGGAGAGATGCGTACGAGAAGTTATCTATTTGACTTGGATTATTAGTAGACCTACACAGAACATTTCGAGGAATCATTCACTCCCCCTTCTTGGCATTTATGGCTTTGATAAACATCACGATGGACTTCCTCATCTCTTTACGTCACTGTTATTGATGTGAGAAACTATCATCAACTGTCGCTTAACTATTCAACGTAAAAGATATGCCAGTAAAAAAGGGTTCCGAGACTCGTATGGCTTCAGAGTTCCTCCCTTATTATTGCACTGATATTGAAATATGAAGCCTGGTTAGGCAGAGTACCACCAAATACTCATTTATAACGAGTATGATAACGCTGCATCGACATCAATTCGTCACCGAGATATTTCGAAATCGACAGTTAACTACGCTGGTTACCCTCCTAATCGATAATTCCGATGCATGCAACAAGATAGCTTAGTTATCCTTTGCCAGTACTGCACTGCATTCATTCTACGGTGAACTGTGTGTGTATATATACATGTTATGGTAATATTCGGATTGTATTCCTCGTGCGTATTTGCTGATCGATCATGGCCACGTAGACTTCATCAACGGACGGCAAGGGATGCTCCGATCGTAACGATAGCACTGGTGGGCCCGATACGAGCTGCATCTCGAACGAAATAGCGGGGGGCTAATGATCCACGTGTCGGTGGACCCAGATGCGTTGTGGGCCACGATTATTTCATATGATGGGCCTTCACGAATCGTAAGGCGGAGTAGAGGCGAGCGGCCTCATCGCCACTATCGGAGGTCTTCCATGCCACACCTTCTTTTTGTTTTTTTGGGGTTTTTTTTTATAATTTTTTTTAAAAGAAATTATTTTGTTATTATTGTCTTCTTTTTTTATTAACCATCGTTTTGTTATCCCCCCTCAGCTCCGCGAGCGGAAGCCACTCGCTCTGTCGCTCGCATGGCGCTGATCAGCCCGCGGCTGCCTCGATCGCTGCCGTGCGATGGAGCCGGCGGAGGAGGGCGGAGGAGGAGGGCGAGGGGGACGTGGTGCTCGACCATCGCCGTCGACGCGCCGCTGGCCAGCGTCTCCGGGATCCGGTGGGGATCGAGCAAGCTCCAGGGCGCGCGATCGGAGATGGAGGACGACGTCGTCCTCCGATCCGACGGCCTCGCGGGCTTCTCCTTCGCTGCCGTCCTCGACGGCCACGCCGGCTCGTCCTCCGTGGAGTTCCTCAGGTTTACTTCACCTTGTTTAGTTCGTTTCTGGTGGTGCAGACGTGGTTGCTGTCTCATCCTGTAGTTGATAGCTTATCTAAACCCTCGGTTAAGATGGAAATTTTGGTCTCTTCATATCCAGTTACGAATTTTTATGTCGAGAAGCTGAAAGCATTTTTCGGTGAAAGTTTTGATGATGATAATATTGTAATAAATATGGTGGTAATGAGATCATTCCTCTGTTTGAGTATCGATTGGGATCGATAGATGCTTAATATGTCATGCAGGGAGGAACTGTACAAAGAATGTGTACTAGCTTTGCAAGGTGGGTTGCTATTGACCAGCAAGAACTTCGCTGCTGTAAGAAATGCAATTCAGAAAGCCTTTGAGGACGTCGACGCAAAGCTCTTGATTTGGTGAGCTCTTGTAGAACTAAGGAAAAGTTACCAACATTGAACTTTTGCTCAGTTTTTGTATTTCCTGAAACTTTATGTACTGTGGTTTTGTCTCATCATTTAAGATTCACAACGTGTTGGTTTCTTTTTTGCAAAGGCTTGAACAGACAGGGAAGGAGGTCGAATCTGGTGCAACAGCAACAGTTATGTTTATCAGGAATGACATCCTGATCATCTCACATATTGGCGACTCATGTGTGGTATCCCCTGTTCTTATTCTGTTTAGGGTATTCTAGTCATATCATAGTTCCATATCCCACATAACAATGACTGAACTACATTCTTATTTAGACGCAAACGTTAAAGTTAAATCTCTGGTTTGCTGCTAATTGATTGAAATTTATGATGTAGGTAATATCTCGTACTGGGAAAGCTGAAGTGCTAACAAATCCACATCGACCTTATGGAAAAAATAGAGTTTCTCTTGAAGAAATCAAGCGTGTTAGAGCAGCAGGTGGATGGGTGTGTTTCCTTATTTTGCTCACGCTCGTATCTCGCGGAGATGAGTTTTACCCAACAATCATGTGATATATAATGATATCAAGCCAACTACATCACTTGACGTGCTTATGTTGAATTAGTTTTCTCCTAGGTCATAACGATCCTTATTTTCTGATTTGTTTACAAGATCTATTTCGCCAACTTTTTTCAAGGGGTGGGATATTGTTCATTTGACATTTATTAAGAATTCTATTAATAACAAACTTTACATTACGATCACTAGATCTTTACTGGTAAATGTAGGGACTGCAGATGATTTGCATTTTGCACCATCAAATGCATTAGTAGGGGAACACAGCACTTTTAACGCACACATTTTGGATATTGATTATTTTAAGAAGCATAAATAGAACAGCCAACCAATTGTAGTAAATCTTTGTCAATTTGTCTGATTGTTCCAATTTGAGAAATGTCACTTCCAGTGTAAAACCTTTGTCTGAAGTCTTGAGTCTGTTCAGACACTGTCTGATTTTAAATTTAAGCCAGTTCAGTTTGGGCATCCAGACAATATGATTTGAATTGCTAGGTTAACAGTTCTTAGTGGGTTCCAAGTTATATATCAAGTTAATAATTTTCATATGAAAATTGTAATTTTGTATTCTAGATATTATGTTTTATGGTATGTTGAAAACTTTGGTCAAACCTGGCTGATCTAGTAGGTATCATATGTTTTATATGGTAAAAATTGGCTCAAAGAAGGCTGGATTTGAGTGGCCCAAAAGAAAAGAACCTGGTTTTTAGCAAATAACATCACAAAAAACTAACTTCAGGTTGGTCATGTCAGGCATTTTTACTGCATGTCCGACTGCCAAGCCAGACCTAGTTTTTAGCCACCCAAACCTATTGTAGCCTGGTGCAGGAGGCTCACACCAATGAGGGTTTAGTGTGGTGCATATATATACATATATATATATATATGTGTATATATATATGTATGTGTATATATATATGTATGTGTATATATATATATATATGTATACATATATATACATATATATATTAGTCCTGCTCCACATTCGGAGAGGTCGTTTCCATCTCTCATAGCATTGTGTGTGTGGTCTAACACCCACATTTAGAGAGGTGGTTTTCATATCTAAGATACATAGTCTTACTCCACATTCAGAGAGGTTGTTACCATCTCCCAGACCTTGGCATCCAGGGTAATGGACTAATCTTCATAACATTGAGGTCGACCCTCAAAATTCATAATGAGATAGCTCAAAATTCATAATTAGATATCTAAATCTATGGCCTACCCTCAAAATTCATAATGAGACAGTTAAATCTACCAAAGAATTAGTAGATATGGCTTATAAATATACTCTTACCATTTCCAAGAGTACTCTAGGGTTACTGTCGCTATCCTAATTTTTCATTCCCACTTGACCATGTATGTAGAATACCAAGACAAGGTCTCAGAACCGGGTGGTTGGGTTATCATCTTTCATCTATTCTTACTTAAGGTGTCTATTAGTCCAGTAAATTTAGGCCCTAGTATGCTGGACTCTGTTGAGGTTCTTATTTCTGATCAAATTGAATCATAAATCTCTGAACTGGTTTGGTTGAGGTTCAGTGTATCATCAATATCTTCAGCCATAAAGAATACATGTAAATGCAGGCAGGTTAAAGCTGTAGAGTGGATCTAGTTCTCCAGAAACTCTATCTGGTTTACCTGATTTTTCAAGGTCACAGGTTCGCATAGATTTTGCAAACTCTCCTATGGAATCAAGGCACACAAACATTATATTCATATAATGCTAAAAAATTCATTATTACATATTAAACACAGAAGTACTACACTTCTGGCTGCTTAAAGAATGTTTTTAAGTTCTTTTTTTTTTTCACCTGCATTTCCTTTTTAAAGAAAATGCTATGATATCATTTAAGATTGTGTGCAGAATCTTTATTTGTCTTTTAATCTCTTTGCCTAGATTTAATTATAAAGAAAATGCTATGATACTATTTAAGCTAGTGTGAAGAAGCATTTGTTTCGTGTGTCATCTATACATTTTGTTCTAACCAATACCTGACTTCTGTAGATTGTTGATGGACGAATTTGTGGGGATCTAGCTGTATCCCGTGCTTTTGGAGACATGCGCTTCAAGTCGAAAAAGAATGAGTTTGTTCCTCAAAACTCTCCTATGTTTTTCTGTACCTAAAATTTACTGAAATTGTCTAAAGGAAAATTTAAATTTTGTTAATACCAATATTTGTAAAAAATGATAAAGTAACCTTGCTGTCTCAATCTTTTCTGTTTAGGATGCTGATGAAAGGAGTTGAGGAGGGGCGATGGACTGATAAATTTGTCTCCCGGTAATATACTGAGAGAAATATAAAGTTGCCAACATTCTTACCCCATGCTTATTATTCTCAATTTTCAATAATCTTTTACCTTCTTTTGGTATGGAATGAAAAGACTCAATAACAACAACACAACAAAGCTGTAAAGTACCACCTATTTGGGGTCGGCTATATGGAATGAAAAAATTATGATTGAAATTTTTTTGTCATGTTTGTATTAATAACCATCCTTTTGAGAGGGCATGTATCAAATGTATTAATACATTTAAGTTCTTCTTTGTAGAATCCAGTTCAAAGGAGATCTAGTAACCTCTTCACCGGACATAAATCAAGTTGCACTTGGCTCTGATGTGGAGTTTGTATTACTGGCTTCTGATGGTCTATGGGACTATATGAAAAGGTTTGTGTAGCATAAGTGCCTTGAAGTAGATATCTTCAATTAATACTGAAGAAACACACAATTGCACATCCATGAACAACATGAGCAATATTTACCGGATGGCTATGATCACATCAACAAATGTATTGGTTGGAATTAGATTTCCTTTTGTCTTTAGATATTTGAATGGTGCACTTTGACTGATATCTTGCACTTCTGCTGGAGAAATGGTAATAAAATTAAACGATGTACAAGAATGTTCTTACAGAAATTAACCTCTCCACTAAGAGCATGACTTTCTCTAAGTGGACTCAAATGTTGTGCTCCCTGATGCAAAGATGATTAAGATAATTGCTCTCTTTCTTCCTGATGAATGATTCCTGACATAAGCAAGTAACTGGTTTGTTCAGCTCAGACGTGGTTTCTTTTGTTAGAGATCAGCTTCGTCAACATGGTGATGTTCAGGTGCATATCTGTCATCTCAGTTCTTATTATCTGGCTTTGAGGATTCTGTATACCTTACCAAGCTTCATTCTCTTGGTTTTGTTTAGTTAGCTTGTGAAGCACTAGCTCGTGTAGCTCTGGTACTTCTCTTTCCTGATGGCTTGTTACTGGACATGTCTCTCATTTTAGGGCAATTCTCATCAGAGATAATATCTGTCTGATAATCACTTTTATACTGCAGGACCGACGATCACAAGACAACATAAGCATAGTTATAGCTGACTTGGGGTACTTATCTTGCACCTTTTTTCTGAAAGTAGCTTTTCACTGTTTTAGTTGCTTTGCAAAGTTCTCGAGTATTTCATATGATTATTTGAGTTGCTTGCTGATTCACAAATTCACATGCAAAACATGAATTAAAAAGATTTGAGGTTTGGATGGCAGAAAATATACTTTCGGCAAGGTGTTTTCTCAGTGTTGCTCACGAGCAAAAAGAGAAAAAGCCATGAATGGGAAAGAACTAAATATCCAACTAAAAGAAATATCATGTCTTCTCTTAAAACTGTCGAGGGGAAGAAAAAGAATAGAGACCAGAAAGGCTGGAAATTCATCTTGGTTTTGATTGTTTTGGGGTGCATGGTTTGGAGTTTGATCAAGTATTATTTCCACTTGGTCATGAAGTGAAGTAGTTGAAACACTCTATTAAACAACAGCATAAATCATTTGGTAAGATTTCTGGATAACATTGAAATCAAAATAACAAAGAAGGTAAAAAAAAAGATTGCACCAAGTTACTTGTGAGATTTTCATATTTGAGTTATGCAGGACCCCAAATTATTCTTTGTAGCGCTATATCTTAGTGATAATGGGACTAAAATGATGAACGGAGCTTGTACCCATATCGATGAACAAGCTACGAATGTGGATGAACAGACTGTGAATATGGGACACGACACCGTTCTCTTCGTTCTTCATTATCTTTGGATGTAATGTGGCTGGGTCACATACAAAATCTTCTCGACAATAATAAGAAACTCATGAAAATATCTTGTACCTATGCATCAACTTACAAATTGTTAGGCGACGAGAAGCAGCACCATCCTTTCTAAATCGGTGACTGATCAAACACATGACATAGTGGTACAAGGAGAGAGTTGCGATAGACGAACGGAAAATGCGAGGGAGCCACATTATAAACGTGTTGCTTGTTCCAATACACACAGATAAATGTGCTGCAACATAGGAGAATATTCATACTTCATAATTTGATAATTATCATAAGTGTTACTGTCACACTATGATCCTTGGGTTTATAATATGTGCATTGTATACCTGCAGGAGGACAGATTGGCAGAGCTTGCCGGAGCAGGGGCCAAACTACCTGTATGAAATAAGTCAAGCTTTGGCGACAATAAGCGTGGTTTCTTTAGGAATATGGATGTCCTCTTTCCTTCTTGTTTGAAACAAAGCGTCGACGAACTGTACATAGTTGTGGATTGTCGATAGATCCATGGCCACCGCATGCTGGCTCGCATCTTCTCGATAAATTGAAATTTACTTTGTACACGCTGCTTTTATTTATCAGAGATTTCTTGTTCTCCCTCCCATTTGATGTGGCATTGGTCATAGTTCCATCTCTTCTTTTGGTGTTCTGATGAATCCAATCTAACCTTTGTCATGGTCAGATGCATAAATGCTCATTTGGACATCAAATTTATAGGGTTTAAACTCTTTCCATTCAATTATATTCTGTTTTTAATCGCTTGCAGTCTACACGAATTGTAAGTGTAGTCCAACATACTAAAAGGAAAGATTCCCTATTTATCTATTTATTCTCTTACCATTACTTTTATGAACCGAGCGAGGGTTTCAGAAATCATTACCTCATGAACTCTTCATGTGTCGTCAAGTAATCGAACACAAATTTGAACGCGTAGAGAAAAAAAAGTAAGGTCGAAATTTAGACAACCAACAACAAACCTTCTCCCTTCCATTCATTATATGCTCAAACTGTAATGTTATTTCATAGCACTACAGCAACTCAATGGCAAACTAACTATTTCATCTCTTCTTTGCCACACTGTCAAACACGCAACACCACGAAAGCAAAAACCATATCTGGATCCTAACCTCTGCTGCTCGGTGTATAGCTGCAATAGATATAAAGATTTTTAAGTACTGTAGGAAGAGAGTATAGCTGGTTGGCTCTTCTTATGCAGTAATCTCTCTCATAGAGGAGAATCCAAGCTACAGACCCCTGCCCGGCTTTCCTTTCCTCGGATCATGCCTAGGGTTGGGTCCTCCGTAGTCATAATCCATGGTGAACTCTATCAACACCTTTCTCGTATGCACCTGTCGGAAATAAGATTATTTGTATCAAGAAGCATGAAGTGCACTTTCTCGTATGCACCTGTCGGAAATAAGATTTATTTGTATCAAGAAGCATGAAGTGCCGATTGGAAGCCATCAAGAAAGAAAGAAGTAACATAACCTACATACATGTGTAGGACAAATTATATTACACTACAATGCTCCGATCTCATTACACCAGATCATCCTTTAGTCTTATACCCACCGTGGACTTGATGGATTCCTGTCAGTTGTACTATAGAGATTATCGATCGCTTGCACAATGATTCGAGTCTTTACTACCTAAAAGAAATCACTTGTACAATAATATTTTCATGCCATATATTCGATGACAAAAATTCTGTATGAAACTGGATAATCAATCATCTTGGAACATATCATCGCATCACATGTCTATTTAATGCACCTTAGTGGTATATTGTCTACAAAAAAATGTATATACACATGTATCTGTGGCTCGAAAAAGTTCATTGCATTGGACCATAAATCTAATCGCAATGAATCAAAGCTGGCAAGCCACACCACCATGGAGCCTTTTCATTAGATTTCATGCCTAAACTAATGCCATTTGCCTGCTTGGCACCCCTAGATAAACAAATATGCACATTACCTTGGTCACCTGCAAGGCAGGATAAGTTCCATCTTCTGAACTCCCAACGAGGCCTGTAAAGATGAGATGCAGTATGTCACACAAGAAAACAATGAAAAATCACACAGATGAAAAAGGAAATTAGCTTTCATACCTAAAGATGACTCAAATAGGAAAATTAGCAAAAGGATCATAAAGAAGGTTTTGAATCTAACTGGCATGGTTGAGGTTATTGTTGCTGTTCTCAGTAGGCACTTTGGAAGGTTTCAAGAGGGTCGGGACCAAGGCTTCTTTTATGCTTGGGCAGCAGCAGATGGAGATGCATGCCTTTGCAGCTTTTGGCATGGTCCACCACCCATGATTGCTCTGGACAATGATGATGAAATCCATTAGCTACAAGTCAACTGCACTAACTTCGGCTACGTCAGAATTCCTGCTTGCCTGTTCTCCACCAGAAAGATATTGCATGTGGTGGTAAAGAAAGACGACGATGTCTCTTGTGTGACCTAATTGAAATTGCTATTAGCCCACTAAAATTAATACTTTTAGCTATAAGCTATTGTGCATGGTTTGCGGAGTCAAGGCTGCCGCATTGGTAAGAACTTTGTCAGAACATTTCAAGAAAACAGCAAAGATCATATTACAAGGGATGCATCTGATCCAAAAGACTGGTTCCTTCCACCTTTCTGATTTCATGTGAAAAAGAAGCAGATAATCAGTGTTAACAAAGTAGATAAACAGTGAAAACACACTTCATGTTGGATGGCAAGGTGGTATAATATAACTTGCAAATAACCTCACTGCTCAATAGTTCAAATTATTCTTTCAAGTAGGATACCTGATGAACACTATGTTTATGAGACAATGGTGTTTGCAAAGTTATGTGAACCATCAGAAAAATTCTAGTTACAGAACATCTCGTACAACCACAGCGAGTAGGATTTTCCACAGTTTATGGAATATATATGAAGCATCCTGATAGTTAGGTATGGGATCTTCCATCACTATCAAGTCAAGTGCACATCGATTCATACATGCACAAGAATGCAATATGCTTTTTCTTATGAAACTGTGTAAAATGCTACAAAAGATTGCCAGATCTAATTGAAACTAAGCCACACAAAGTGGACCAAAGTCATCAAACATGATTGATTAAAACAAGCACGTGTGGCTGCAAAAAGTTGATGAAAGCACTAGATGTAAGAACCCAAATATCAGTCAAATAAAAATAACAGGATGATCGTCTTCTTTGCTGTAATCTATTATATTCTGCATCTTTGCTCTTTAATCTGTAAATTGTCATACTTTGTGCATGATTAATTACCATAAATGGAAAAAATCAGGACCTCACATACCTGTCACCAATGTAATCTTCATACAATCAGGTCCATGACATGGGTGGTGGCCATCATATCAAGGATACCACATTCATGAAGTTGACCTGCTTGTTGTCCATATCCTTTGTATTTATTACTGTCATGCACGGTTCATATTCCATACCGCTAATCTCCACCATATCAAGAAATGAATAGCACGATAATGAATGTTGTTGTACCCCTTGACTTCTTTTACCTAATTTTGCACAGCAACATAGAGCCTTTGAGCTATGGGTGCAGAATTTATTAGTGTTGGAAGATCACATTCACAGAGTCAAGTCACTCGTTTTTGATGATAAATAACCACATAAATCTTTTTATGGTGTTTCAAGTCAGTGACTCAGTGAGGTCTTTCAGAATGTGAATGCAATTTTCCTTCATGCGTCAGAGCAAATTTGAAAGTACAGGTAGCATGTAAATCATCCCACTGTTATCACTCATCAAAATGTAAAAGACATTATGCACAGTAAAAGCTAACAACAAACATTTCATACATTCGTCTGGTCGAGCTTGCCTGCATTTTATCCTAATATCACTTTCCAACTATATTTATGAATTGCAGAAAAAAATGAAGATAGTGTTGTGTGAACACCATGCCTAATATTCAAGAAATAAGTATTTTGTACCTTGATCTGTGTTTGCATGAGTGTATCATAGCACAGCTTGTGAATGAAGATCTCATAAGATGGTGACCTGCATCTTTTGCATGCATAAACCTGAGCATCAATCAATTGTATCTAATGCATATTTTCTGGTTTAGAAAGCTTACCAAGTTCACCTATCTCCTCATCTCGCATGAGAAGTACCTCCAATAACATTGGAACTAAAGCTGGTACTGCTTGCTCAACAGAGTATAGCAAGGACTATCAGAAATATTCGTTTAAGAGGCCAAACTCATTAACACAGATCTGAGCTCTATGGCCTGAAGAGCAATAGGCTCCTCATCTCCCCTCACAGCTCTTGCTTCATTGTTGATTATGACCTACTTGTATGATGCAAGTTTGTCAAAGTAACTACTGAGCAGACGATAGAAACCAGACACTCAAATGCAGGCTATCATATCTTCACCTCTGGGGATAAAATTACTTCACAAACAGCTACTATGATAGAATCTCACTCAACCGAAAAAGGAATAGTCCACCGCATGGGGTTCCTAGCAATGCAGAGATGGGTAGGGTCAATGTATTTAACCGAAACTCTGCAAATTGAGAGGCCGATACTATGACTCAAACCTTAAGTCACCCAAGTCACATAGATACAACCTCACTGTAGCATCAATGTTCCCCCCCTAAAATCTTGCTCCATGTCGTTTGAAAATTTTGCTTGTGCAAAATCGGAATGCATTGTACAATGCTCGATTAGTGACCAGTCTGTCGTCCATGCTCATTCTTAGTATGAGAGTCCGTACTCCCAGTGCAGTCTTCTGGGAGTATAAATGACCAAGACTACATAGATTTTTTTATGTTATGTATGGTATATATCAAATTACTAAATTTGTGGGACTGAGTTAGACTAGGCTCAGACTGGAATTTGGATGAATTTAGGCCTTCAGGTCATCCTAACCAAGACCCAATTTTGAAAATTGGCAAAGCAACTAGTCCAGTGATCAGGTCAGGTCATGCAGGTTAGGATTCGATCCAACCCAGCATGATACTAAAGTCAGCATAGGCCCAAAACAAAGATTTTGCTTCCATAAGAAAGCAATTATGTCATGGGCTGCGACAATGCTGTGATGCTAGGGAAGTAACTCATGTAGAATATTAACTTTGTTCATGGAAATAATCCCTTGAAGATTCTGCATGAAGTTACAATTGTCAAGAACATACGAAGGAAGCAAGCATACTATGTACACATCCTTGTGACCATACTAAATAATCTTTTCTGCATGCTACAAATATACAAGCATTGCATTTCTTCCAAAAAGAAAAAAGATGACCAAGATGGAAAAAAATCCTCAATCTATCAGTTCCATCAACAAGACAACAAAAATATGAAATTTACAGATACTCGGGAATGAAATCCTAGTCCACATCCACATTCATCTTTCTTAGATATTTTATGTTTCTCACCCTCCTCCATTTCAGTCCCCATTTCTCTTTTCACCTCTATCTAACACTAACTCCATCTCTCAGTGCAGTGCAACGGGAGAGACGGGGAGCTACACGGCATATGGGTGCTGGTGCCACCTAGACTTGGTAGTAGAACCACCATCAGAGGAATGCACCATCCTCTCGCAAGGGGGCATTAACACTGAAAACATTAAAGATACCTCCTTTTCTCTTCCCCTTTCGGCCACTTCATCTCCTTCAAATGTTTCAGCTCTAAGTCTCTCCTCACGCTTTTCTTGCTTTCTCTCTTCCACTGTCCCAAGCAACTGGCATCATGCTCTCTTCCTACCCAGCTATTGAGGCCCCCTCTATTTCTATGTTAAGTTGGTAGAGATGTTTCATCCTGAAAAATGCTCCCAATCAAAAATGGTGAACTGCTTCACCAGTTGCAAGCACAAGTATCTGAACAATTAGATCTTCATATCCTCTGTGACATCCTCACATAGCACATATAGTATCTTCCACCAACTGTGAAGTGCAAGAAATTGATTTCTCTCACAGAATTAGAGGGCAGAACAACCAGGTTTTAAGTCCAAGCTCAAGCGTTGCCATCATGGTCGCACACTGCACACTGCAGTTCCCAAAGCCAGTGCCTGCGAATCGTTGCCACCCTCGTCTCCTCAAACCGAAGAGATGATGCTGCCTCCAATTCCAAAAGAATCTAACAATTGGTTTTGATTAGCTCGAAGAAAAACGAAAAAAACCCAACCTGGAGATTGAGTCGGTGGAGTGAGTGCAGGAGGAGCAAGAGGATGTGGCAGTGAGGTAACCGATGTCCTCTTCACCGGATCCGTTCGTCTTCCAACCAGGCGGAGCGGCGTTTCTTCGAGCGAGCCGCTCATCGGAGGATGCCTCTTCCCCTCTTCCCCGTCGATGCCTCTTCCCCTCTTCTCCGTCGGATGCCACCGCCCCGTTTCCCGTGTAAATAGTCTCGTCAATTTGTCACACCCGACCCGACTCGACCCGGTTGACGTATAATTTTAACCCGAATCCGTTAAATCTTATACGATGACATGTCGTTCAATTTACACATCATATAAATATAAATATAAATATAAAATATATATATATATTAATAAGGCTCAAACTATTGTGTCTAATAATAATATATGTCTAAACTAATGATGTCGTTTCGTGTCTCAATAACATCGTTTATGGTTGTTCTGTTTCTTCTGTTCCTCCCTCGCTCCCTCGTCGTCCGCTCGTTGCGCCTTTTCGTTCTTCCCACTCGCCACTGTCTTCTCCCTCCCACTTCCTCGTTTCGCCCCCATCTCCAATTCCCAACCCCCCTCCGATCTTTCCTGGTAATCGAACGAAAAGGAGATCATTCGTTTCGTGGTGGGAGTTAGAAGTAGAAAGGAGCAGGAATCGAAGGGCCGGAGAGAGGAGGAAGAAGCAAGATGTGCTGCGAGTGCCGACCGCTCGGGTGCCTGCTGGGCCTTCCCTTCGCCTTGCTCTCCCTTCTCGTCTCCATCGTCGGCGCCGCCATCTGGATCGTCGGGTACGTCGAGACCCTATATCCTTTTCTTCTTCTTCTTCTTCTCATTCTTCGTTTCAGCATCGGTGAATGCCGATGGATCGATGAGCTGCGCTATCAGATTTTGAATTGAGGAGGTTTCCTTTTAATCTTCCTTCTCTAATTGTGTTGGGGGGGGCTGCAATTGCAGGCTGCCGCTATCGTGCATCTGCCCGTGCTGCCTGTGCGTGACGATCCTGGTGGAGTTCGCCGTCGAGCTCATCAAGGCGCCGCTCCACGTCATGAGGTGGTTCGCCTCGCGGATCCCCTGTTAGCCACTCATCCTCTTTAACCACCCCTATTCTGCGGGATTTCGCTCGGTACTTGAACGTCATCTCTCCATTTTCGCTTCACATTTGGTTTCTTAGTTTATGCGGTGATTCTTATCTTCCATTGTTGTGCATCCACTGCCGATTCATACTGTTTGGATCGTAGTTTTGGATTCTGGATGATGTTATGGATCGGATGGATGAAAAGATGGAGGGTGGACTCGGGAGTCTAGGAAGCATGCAGTGTTTATTACCCATGGCCATGGATCGCATCGAGGAACAATCCATGCATTTCCATCACAACCCAACTAGCGTCGGACTTCCATCTCTCATCTTTCAAATCATCACTTAATATTTCATTCGAGTATCCCAGTCTTAAAGCATGTTATGGTGAAATATTACGATTACACGGTTCGTTCATTCGTGAGTTAATGAAATTTATATTGTTTAGGAGGACTGAAGTATCAAAGAAATATTCTGATTTAGAGACGCTCTCTCGAATACAAATTCTAAAAAATAATAATAATAATTGTTGAATTTCCATTTAGAGAAAGCTACAGAGACGACACAATGCGTGACTAAAACCTCAGTTAGCGTAATTAAAGGACCCAATTTTTATGAATCCGAAGCATACGGCCGGCCGTATTTGATACCTCGATCCAGGCTGCATGCTGTGCAAATTAGGGTCCCATCAACCCTAACTCACCTAATTACTCGGAACGTGGACCTTATCGATCCAAGAAATGAACGTTCTTTTCCCAATCCTAAATCCATCGCTGGCATTCACGATGTTTGGAGCATCGGAGGGCAAACCTTGTGCGCTCACATGCACATTGTAATCCAAACCCCTACATCCTTTCGATCACGAATCTTGACGACGCCGACCGTGCCTCTCCAGCGCATGCCGCTCTCTCTGCTTCATGGGGCGACACGACAGGGCGTGAAGCCACGTCTCTCCACGTACATCTTGCCGCCATGGGCACCTGTCTTCCTCCTCGGTTGCGACGGAACTCAAATACGCAGACGTCACCTTTTCTGTTTCTTGGGCGTGTGCGCTGAAGGACTGCATCACGCACTTGTATAAGGAGCGTCAAGACGGAGTCGCCCATGGTTTTAGTGCGGTGCAGCGTGTGGGACAACGTCTTTGTGAAGGATTCTTGTTTTCCTCCTCTTTGCTTATAGAGGGCCTCGCCTTGCTCTCCGCTTGGTCACTTGTTCACAACCAGTGAGCGACGCAAATCCACAAGCACCCTCTTTGCTACTCTGACTACTACTACTAGTAGCGGTAGATGGACAGCGGACGGTCCAGCGGCAGCGGAGGAGTGGACCTGGACCGGCGGAGTCCCGGAACGCTGGGGCGGCACCTGGCCCGGCGGCTGGTGCAGGTCGGTGTCCGGGACGTGTTCGCGGTGCCCGGCGACTTCAACCTCACCTTGCTCGACCACCTCATCGCGGAGCCGGAGCTCAACCTGGTGGGCTGCTGCAACGAGCTCAACGCTGGGTACGCGGCCGACGGCTACGCCCGCGCCGGCGGCGTCGGCGCGTGCGCCGTCACCTTCACCGTCGGCGGCCTCAGCATCATCAACGCCATCGCCGGCTCCCACGGCGAGAACCTTCCCGTCATCTGCATCGTGGGCGGCCCCAACTCCAACGACTACGGCACCAACCGCATCCTTCACCACACCATCGGCCTCCCCGACTTCTCCCAGGAGCTCCGCTGCTTCCAGACCGTCACTTGCTACCAGGTTCGGTTTAAGTGTCTCATCCGATTCCAACGAGCGATCGGGCTGATTTGATGGGATGATGTGCTTGTGATTTGTAGGCGGTGGTGAATAACTTGGATGATGCGCATGAGATGATCGATACTGCGATCTCGACGGCCTTGAAGGAGAGCAAGCCGGTGTACATCAGCATCAGCTGCAACCTGCCGGGAATTCCGCATCCTACCTTCGCGATGGAGCCGGTTCCATACTTGCTGGCGCCCAAGTAGGTGTTCCGTGACCTGGCTTTTCTGCTGTTTCGTATGTACAATGTTAATTGACATGCAGAGTAATATTATTTCTGACGTCGTGTTGCTGATCAGAATATGGTCATTAATCTTCTTCTTCTTTCAACTGAGCCAGTGGTTTCCTATGTATAATAATCTCTTGAATGTAGTAGGAGTACTCTGTGAGATCTTTCAAGAAATACTGAAAAGTATTTCTTGAGTACTCACTCGAATACGGAAACAAATGGACTCTGCATCCTTTTCAGGGTGAGCAATCAACTGGTTCTGGAGGCAGCGGTGGAGGCAACTGCAGAATTTTTGAACGGAGCCGTAAAGCCGGTGTTAGTTGCAGGAGCGAAACTGAGGGTATCTCGAGCCCAGAAGGTCTTCGTGGAGCTGGCCGACGCATGTGGGTATCCGATAGCTATGATGCCATCGGCAAAAGGGATGGTACCGGAGCACCATCCTCACTTCATCGGTACTTACTGGGGTGCAGTCAGCACCGACTTTTGTGGTGAGATCGTGGAATCAGCTGATGCTTATATGTTTGTTGGCCCAATATTCAACGACTATAGCTCCGTGGGCTACTCTCTGCTGATCAAGAAAGAAAAAGCAGTGATTGCACAGCCCAACCGAGTTACCATCGCTAATGGCCCTTCCTTTGGTTGGGTTTTCATGGCGGACTTCTTGACGGCACTCTCTCGGAAGCTCAAGAAGAACACTAGTGCTTTGGAAAATTACCAGCGTATCTATGTCCCGCCCAGCATGCCTCTCGGACGGGAGAATAATGAACCCTTACGGGTCAATATCCTTTTTAGGCACATTCAGGCAAGTCTTCGATCATCATCATTCCTGTCGGCATCTTTCTTCTTCTTCTTCTTCTTCTTTTTCTCCCTGCTTGGCATGGTTAAAAAAAGCACCTTTTCCAGTAGTCATATGAATCGATTCTGCTTTGGTCGATCACAGAGTCCAAACCTTATTACAGTTTATTTCTTCAAAAAAAAGCTTTTGTTTGATGACCGTGGCTTCCTTCGGTGTATGTTACTCCTCTTCTAGGCAAGTTTGACCGAGAGCATGCCATTGTGGCATGTTCCTCGAACGCCTCCTTTCCTCCTCTTATCTGAAAAAGAAGGAAAGAAGAAGAGGAGCACCGATGTTTGCAAGAAACTTATTGCTCCAATTAAGTTCGGTATTCCATCGCTTCTCTCTTGCAAAGCAGGATATGCTGAATGGAGAGAGCACTGTTATCGCAGAGACAGGTGATTCGTGGTTCAATTGCCAAAAGCTTCGGTTGCCAGAGAACTGTGGGTGAGTGAACGACGGTCGTGAATGTTCTATTTTCCTGGTTTTGAAATCATCAAATGGCTAAATTCAAAGAGTTACGAGTTCCGCAGGTACGAATTCCAAATGCAGTATGGATCCATTGGATGGTCGGTAGGCGCCACTCTTGGATATGCTCAAGCCGCCAAGGAAAAGCGTGTTATTGCTTTCATAGGGGATGGAAGTTTTCAGGTACATTCCGAGTGCTTACCTGATCGAATTATCTGATTAAGTGTTCGATGCAAGAAATGGTTACCTGATCGAGCATGATGATTATTTCTGTGTATCTAAAGATCAAAGAGAAGAGAAGAGGCAAGAAAATACAGCAAGTCGTTCGTAAAATTTCTTTTTCTTTTACTGGTGTGCTTTAGGTGACTGCTCAAGATGTCTCGACCATGATCCGGCATGGGCAGCGGAGCATCATCTTCCTCATCAACAACGGTGGATACACCATCGAAGTAGAGATACATGATGGGCCATACAATGTGATCAAGAACTGGAACTACGCTGGACTTGTTGACGCCATCAACAATAGCGAAGGCAGATGCTGGACTTGCAGGGTGAGTTCGTGATGACACTGGTCGATGTAACTTAGCCCTCTTATCCTATGGTAGCAGATGCCCGAGGTTGATGAAGCAAAAAATCATGTGGCGAACTACCTGTAGGTGACTACCGAAGAAGACCTGGAAGAGGCCATATCGAAAGCGACAGGAGAAAAGAAGGATTGCTTGTGCTTCATCGAGGTAATCGTCCACAGAGATGATACGAGCAAGGAGTTATTGGAGTGGGGATCGCGAGTCTCGTCCGCCAACAGCCGCCCACCAAACCCACGGTAGCCAAAACTTGCATGACATGTTTGGTATCTGGAGATATGATGTAATAAGGTACTTCAAACCAATCAACAAGTAAACGGAGAGGATTTTGTTTGAGATCTCTGCAAACCATTTAGAGTTGTCAGTACGAAGCTCTGATGAAACGAAAGTTTATTACAATGGCCAACGGATTGAGGCTGGCTTCTTTGAAATCGTAGTTTAAGCAGGACAGGACATTATTGTGATCGATGACCGATACATGAAGAGATGCTGGGAATGCTTCTCGCTTACTGGTTTTTACCAGTTGCGAGCTTTGGTTGGTGGTTCTTGCACCGAGTCCGGATTCCATCAAACAAGTGCTGCATACAGGATCTGATTCCAGGTATCGGGAAGGCCGGCGAGGCACCAGTGGCTGCAGTCCATGCCCGAGTGATCACCACTGTAAGCGGATGGATGCGCGTCCTTTCTGAGCTGGGAGAGCAAGGTTATGTCGAGCAGATAGACCGGCTTCGACATGGCCCCGAGGACGCTGTTGACGATGCCTTGAGCTGGAAGTGGACCGCCTGGGTACGTCGATCCAGCGACCGGTTGCGTCTGTTTGTTACAGTTCTTTGTATTCTGCTCTCCCCAGTCTGCTCCTCTGATTCCATGACCAAGAGAAGAACCCAGTCAGATGAAGGAGAACAGAGGTGAGCGGTTTGTGATGTTGCAGAGCTTACTGGTAATGGGTCGGGGAGATCCCTTGGAAGAAGACTTTGGTGGCAGCCGGGTCGATGTTGGAGTCCACCCACTTGGCCCACGTCGTCAGCCCCTTGTTGAAGGCCACCAATCGATCCATGTCTGTGTACACCTGATCTCCATCCTGTACGTAGTCCCATCTGCGCCAGCCCACAAGATTGCTGTGGTTAGACGGAGAGGAGAGGAGAGGTTTTGCATTGTGGTATCAACAAGGACAGAGACAGGGCAGATCTCACACGGTTGGCTGCTTCCCTTGTGAGTCCACCAATGCCAAGTGTTGAAGACCAAGACGTCGACGCCCAACCACGCGGAACCGGACTGGATGGAGTCAAGCTTGAGGACGCGTCCGATGGGTTCGCTCACTATGTCCACCAGATAGGTGGTGTGGTAGAGCATCACCGACACGCCATAGTCCTGCAAGCAACATGGTATCGCGTTAGCTGTGGCCGAGCTCATCTCTTTGTCGTTTCTTCCCGTTCTTGTGCCCGCTTCGCTGACTAGCATCCAAGATGAATTCCGTCGGATTAGGTAAGCAACAAACACACTGCAGAGAGGTTTAGTCTGAGGAATTCCGTCGGATTTCGCATTTCTAATATCATTTGTTTTAGGTGGTCCGGCAGAGGCGCTGTTAGGAATGGAGTCCGTGACACAGGAGGGGCCGGGGGAGGCCCTCACATGGTGCATGTTTTGTTGTTGCATGGCCTGACCATTGACAGTCACATGACCTCTTTCCGGCTAATCCCAGGGAGGAAAATTGCTCTCGGGCACCCAACTTTATTCCATGGATAACACCAAGAATCTTTTGGTACCGAATTGCACAAGGACAACAAAAAGGAAAGTTTCAGAAAGGGGGAAGAAGTTGGGCAAAGACGGCAAGCAAACGCAAGGAAGAAGAGAAAGGAAGAGTTTTTATCTTGCTTCGAACCGACTTCGCCACCTCGACCGCTTCTTGTCTTGCTCTCATCGAATGATCACCCTCAACGACACACGACATGTGAGTTCTTATCTTTTGAGTTCATATTTCCGAATCTAACGTATTGTATTGACAGGATTGTGGGAGAGTCGGCTGTAGGTCTATTAATACACTCTACCCGTGACCGCAGCATGTTGGGAGCCATCCGAAACTTACTGTCGAGTCTATTAATTTGATGTATTGCATAAAAGAATAATATAGCGTTGTAACCTTTGTTGAAGATGACAGAATAAAAAACACTTTTAAAGAAGAACTAATCGAAGAAATCGACGGGGGTGGGCGGCGGTGTTTGGCCGGTAGCCATCATCGCTACATGAGCTCAGGACAGGTGCGATGGGGAGAAGATAGACTGGAGATGGGCAGTGCAGTGAACTGCTCTGCTGTCTTCCATGATTAGCGATTGCTGCTACTGCTACTTGGCCATTAAACAAACGAGAAATTGGGCACGACATGTGGTGGTGGTTGTGACGTTTGATACGTCCATGTCCGCAAACAAAAAGAAGAGACAAAAGCCATCTGAGGAGGGCGACCAAAACGAAAACTATGTGGGTGCTTGCGTCATGATAGGTGTCTTGTGGAATTCAGGGAACGAAGGATACGAGGGATGGAAGAAGAAGAAGAAGAAGAAGAAGAAGAAGAAGAAGAAGAAGAGCACCTCAAATGTTATGGTGGACAGAGGGGTCTTCCTGGTGTAGGTTGTCTTGGCGTTGGGCACGGCGGCACGAAGCATGCAGCCGAGCGACTCCCACTGGTTGAGGCTGATGGAATCGCCCACGAACATTATCTTCTTGCCTTTCAGCCTCCCCAGCATATCCTGCCCATTGAACCTTCACAACAGAACACCCATTCGCTTCACAGTCTAACATTAGAGACGAACTCAGTCGATGCAAGCGACAGCCGAAACACGAAAGAGGAGGCGACCTCGGGAGTTCGCAGGCGTCGGGCTTCCACCGGTACTTGAGGTACGCCTTGTCCGGCCGGCCGTAGCGCTGGCAGTCGAACTCCGCCTCCAGGAAGGGGCAGGTGGAGGAGTCGTAGAGCGGGTAGGAGTCATCGTAGACCCAGCTCCCCTGGAACATGTTGCAGCTGATACCGCTCGCTCGCTCCCTCCTCCTGGCCGACGTGCCATTGCGGCGGTGGTGCTTGTGACGGAAGCTCTCCGTCGTCATGCCATGCAAGGAGGCAATCAGAAGCGAGACCAACGCGCAGCGGAGCCCAAAGCTCCATTGAGTTTTGGATCCCATCACAAACAGGAGGAAGAAGACGAAATAATGAGAGGGAGGGAGAGGTGAGGCTTTAAGCATGTCTGTCTATGGAGCTTATATTAATATATATATATATATATA